>SEYY01019986.1:30000-52020 GCA_009176605.1 Armadillidium nasatum
GCAATTGATGTGCTTGATTTGATGCTTCACCATTACATATTTCTATTTTTTCAAGAGAATGAACAACAGCTAAATAAATCTCTTTAAATCTTATTATAGCATCATGCGTGTACATCCACTTTGTTTCACACAGAGTAAGAAGTGATTTCTTCTTATGATCAGGTTGATCAGATTCAAAATTATCCTTAAGAACACAGGTTTTTTTGGAGAAGACGAGAAAAAGTTTCCAGCATATTTTATTGTAACCATGCAATCTTGAGCAATGGAAACTTTAGAAGCATGAGATAATGCTAGGTTTAAGACATGAGCATTACAAAGAACTTACAAAGCTGTTGGGCAGATCTCTTTTACTACTGACTGGACAACATTTAGCATCACTCATCATTGCAACAGAACCATTATATCCTTGACCTATTATATATTCAAGTTATACTCTATTTTCTTTTGCAGAATTAATAGTGAAAGTAGCGAATAAATGTCCAGTTAATCCTAGAGAAACTCCAAAAATTCTTCTTAACTTTGTATGGTTCATCAACGTACATAAGGTATAATGTCATCTGTTCTGTGTTTTAAATATCTGTTGTTTCGTCAGCAAGAATAGCAAAGCATTTTGCACTATTAACTTAATTAACAATTTTGCTTTTTATGATCTCGCCACATAAATGAATTAGTTCATTCTGAATAGATGAGCTAAAATATTGCGAAACTTTAAACAAAGCGGACATGTGATCAATAAGCGTTTAATCTCCAGCATCTATTCGAAACCATAATAATCATTGAAAATTACCATCGGATATATTGTCATTATCATCTGATAATATATTTACAGATTCATATTTTCTGTGAAGTGCTATTCCTTGCCTTTCACAAAAAATAATAGTGTTAAGGATAGATTTTAATTTAAAACGGTTTTGCTCTTATCAATATCACAAGAAGACCCATTTGCAACCTGAAAAAATTTATCCAACAATGCAAACGAGTTTTCTAATATTCAGTTTTGTTACTCCTCTTCCCAGTGACTATATTAACCCGGCGAAAAATCGCCAGGAAAAAGAGTAACAAGCTCCTCCCTTCATATAGAAGACTGATAATTCAATCAACAATGAAACTTGCTCGTCAACTATATCAAGGAACCTGTTAAAAGGTGGCTGGAATAGATATAAAGAAAGAATAGAGATTAATAAATTGACAAGAAGTGTCTATCTAATCTCTGGGTGAAATAATAATAAAAATAACAGTTAGGAAAAAATAGAACCTAACCTGAATGTAATTGTTGTACTGATGAAAATTTTAAGAGTGGCCTCAAGAATATGTATTTTAACAATAACAAATGTGAGATGCATAAAAATGGTTGTTCTGCGATTGAACAACGTTTGTTGTTGTAAATTTTCACCAACCGACGGTCGGGGCCAATACACAATCTCCAAAGTCACGTTTGGTGAAATGATAGCGATTGATCTCGTTCTGATATACAAATATATCAATTTAGATATATTTCGTAGTTGAAAAATTACCGATAACCAGTTATATCGGTAAATATTGGTGCCGATAATGGTTAAACCAAATATCGGTTTTAACAATTATTGAAATCAAGAAATATTGGTTATAATTTATGTTATAGTTGAAATATCGGTTTATGAAATAAATATATCGAATTAATAATTATATATAATAATATATCTGTTTATTATATCGGTTTAATAATTATATAAATTAAATTTATAGGTTATTTTAAAAACTTTAATGTAAATGGAAAAATCCGCTTTGCCTTCTCAAATCTATATGTAGATGTCTTTTAATTTAACAATCTATTTCTTCATAAATAAATAATTACAGCTTCTTCAAAACTGCAATTGATATTCATGAATTAATAGAAACAATTAAAAGATAACACACAGATTTGAGCCCCTCCTACAGAGAAATATATATATATATATATATATATATATATATATATATATATATATATATATATATATATATATATATATATATATATATATATATATATATATATATATATATATATATATATATATATATATATATATATATATATATATATATATATAGTAAATAGAGGCGCTTCTTTTAAGCCTAATTTTTATCAAAAATAACAGAGCAAGAAATGAATGCAACATTTATTGTTTAAATATTAAGATAATTATATAAAATTAATATCAACGCTTCGATCATTGCTATGACCATCATCAGGACACTGAGCAGGGGGGAAAAAAGAAAACACATATATAACAAAATCACATACAAAATAATAATAATAATAATAATAATAATAATAATAATAATAATAATAATAATAATAATAATAATAATAATAATAATAATAATAATAGTAATAGTAATAGTAATAATGATAATGATAATGATAATAATAATAATAATAATAATAATAATAATAATAATAATAATAATAATAATAATAATAATAATAATAATAATAATAAAAATTGCAAACAATGAAAACTAAGATAATTGATGAAAATTTGTAAAATTTAAGAAATAAATGGCAAAATAATAAAAAATAAACACAAATGAATAACAACACTAAGCTGACAAGTCAAACACGTATAAATTGAAGAATGATTCGTAAAGGAGAAAAAAGGTAAACGAATTAATATAGTAAAATGAACGTTAGGTTGGTTTGTTAAAAAATTCAAATCGAGGAACATATAAACATAACACACGTACTAACATACGTACATACGCATCACAAACATACACCCATACATATATACATATATAGAACATACGTACACATAAATACACATATACATATAAATAACATACACATATACACGTGCATGCATATACATACTACATACAAACACAAATGAAGGCACACGTCACAAACACATATACAAACACACACATATATATATATATATATATATATATATATATATATATATATATATATATATATATATATATATATATATATATATATATATATATATATATATATATATATATATATATATATATATATATATATATATATATATATATATATACAAATGCATCTCACTCATATATACACAATTAGGTACAAACACAGATTACAATGGAGAGGGAGGCGGAGGAGGGAGGGGGAGAGAAACAAAACCCAAATATCCAGTAAAATAGAGAAGAGAGGAGGCAATGACAAGAGCCTTACCTTCAAGATGAGAGATAAGCGAAAAGAGGGTAATGTAATCCCTAGAGATAGGGAAGGAAAGAGAATGAAGGTGGAGAACAGACTATGTGTGTGGGAAATATAGGGGACAGGATAATTGATTGTTATTAAGATCAGGTTTAAGCTTAGAAATAAATAGCTATTCTAGAATATGGAGAGAGGAGACATCTTGATTACCATCCAGAAGAGAAAAGTGTTGAGGTAAAGGGAAAATATGACAGGAAGTTTGAGAATGTGAGTGAATATTAGAAAGGAAGGATTAGAAAGAGGAAGGA
The DNA here is from genome assembly GCA_009176605.1 of Armadillidium nasatum. Lineage (NCBI taxonomy): Eukaryota > Metazoa > Arthropoda > Malacostraca > Isopoda > Armadillidiidae > Armadillidium > Armadillidium nasatum. The sequence continues at coordinate 33,472 of SEYY01019986.1, forward strand.
AAGTACGAGGAAAGAAACCTTGATGTTCGTAAATGCGGGTCCTGAGAAGACGAACAATGGAACCAATATAGCCCTTCTGGCAGGAGGGACAGGTAAATTTATATAACACTGACGACTTCAGAGGAAACGGAAGTGAAGATTCGTAAGGGAATAGAGTAGAAATTTTGAAAGAAGAGCGAAAAGAAAAGCGTATGTCAAGATGAGGAAAGAAATGTGATAAGGTCTTAGAAAGTTTGGAAGTCATTGAAATTGTGGAATGGTTGAGATAAGGAACAGAGAAATATAATATTTTCTTAGGGACAGTAGAGACAGGAAAGGGAGGGTGATAGATTTTGGATGAGAATTTGAAAATGATCAAAACGTTGATATTAATTGTATATAATTATCTTAATATTTAAACAATAGATGTTGCATTCATTTCTTGCTCTGTTATTTTATATATATATATATATATATATATATATATATATATATATATATATATATATATATATATATATATATATATATATATATATATATATATATATATATATATATATATATATATCATATATATATATATATATATATATATATATATATATATATATATATATATATATATATATATATATATATATATATATATATATATATATATATATATATATATATATATATATTATAATGTCTAATCTGTGTGTTCGTGGGGTTGGGCGTAGGCGGGGGCTTTCTATTACCTTTGCTAATGTCCGTGGCCTTCGATCTAATTTAGCGTCTGTTGAACACCACCTCTCTTCCTCTCGTCCTAACCTATTGCTTCTGTCTGAGACCCAGCTGGACAGGGATTCCTTCTCTAGTAATCTTAATGTCTCTGACTACAACTTTTTTCACAATTTCCGCCTAAATGGTGGAGTCTGTGCCTATATTAACATTAACACTCCTGTGACACGTCTCGTAAATCTAGAATCTCCTAATTTCGATGTTTTATGGCTAAAATCTGTCTTCCTACTACTACTAATTATCTTGTGTTTCTGCTACTGCTCCCCTAATGGAACAGATTTTCCAGTTTTTTTTCAATATCTTACTACTACTCACGAGACTGTCACTTCTTCTCATCCAAATGCTGAAGTCCTCTATTTAGGGGATTTCAACGTACACCACACTGAGTGGTTGGGCTCCTCTCATACTGATACAGGTGGGAGGGAGGCCAAATCATTCAGCATTCTTTAACGATCTGGAGCAGTTGATTAGGGAACCCACACACATTCCAGATCGTCCTAACCAATTCTTGAATACACTTGATTTATGCTTCACCACTACTCCTTCTAGTTATAAATACACCATTTTCCCTCCTATTGGTAACTCTGACCATAATCTTATAGCTCTTAGTTATAATGCTTTCTCTCCAACAGCTCCACCATGCCCTAAACGTACTTTCTGGCACTTTAATCGGGCTAATTGGGGGCAATGCGCCGCTTCTTTGCTAACTATCATTGGAGTGAATCTTGCTTTGTCTCGGGGGACGCTTCTGTCTCTGCTGAAAAGGTAGGGGCAGTAATCCTTGAAGGGATGGGCAGATTCATTCCATCTTCAACTAAATCTTTTTCTCCTCAAAATCCATGGTTCGATGGCAATTGTTCTCTTGCCCTCCGGGAGAGAGACAATGCTTATCGTGAGTGGAAAAACTCTCCTTCTCCTATCACTCTTGCTAATTTTCATTCAGCCCGGAATCGATGCAGGGATGTTCTTCGACGGACTAAGCGTACTTTCATTAAAAGGAAGTGCGCTGACCTCCATGGCTCTCCTACTGATAAAAATTTCTGGCCTCTTGTCAAAAATATCTCTAACAACTTCTGTAAATCTGCCTTTCCTCCTCTTATTCGCTCTGATGGTTCTGTAGCTAATACTCCTTCTGAAAAGGCTAATCTCTTCGGCCTCCTTTTTTCATCTAATTCCACCCTGCTCGATTCTGGCATCCCTCCTCCTACTCCTTCTCCTCTCAGGTGTCCCATGCCTCTACCTATAATTACTCATGATCGGGTGCATGGGATCCTGAAATCTATGAACGTCAGGAAGGCCAGTGGCCCGGATGGCATTCCCCCTCGTGTTCTGAGGGAGTGTGCTTCCGAGTTGGCCCCTGTCCTCGTTCAGCTCTACTCTCTATGCCTTAATACTAATACTTTTCCTCTATGCTGGAAGCGTGCGTTTGTTCAGCCGATCCCGAAAAAAGGTAGCCGTTCTGACCCTTCTAACTATCGACCTATAGCTCTCACTTGTGTTCTATCTAAAATTTTTGAAACTCTCCTCAACTCTCATTTCCTGGATCATTTGGAGTCTCATTCTCTTCTCTCTGATCACCAGTATGGCTTTTCGTCGCTCGAGGTCAACTGGTGACATACTTTCCTATCTTACTGATCTATGGTCTTCTGCCCTTAGGGACTTCGGGAGTCTTGTGTGGTGGCGCTTGACATATCCAAGGCTTTCGACCGGGTATGGCATGCGTCACTGCTCTCTAAGCTCCCTTCCTTTGGGTTTCCTCCTTCCCTTTGCTTACTCTTGTCTAGTTTTCTCTCAGATCGTTCCATCTTCGGCAGTTGTAGATGGAGCGACCTCTTCCTCCTTTTCTGTCAACTGTGGTGTTCCTCAGGGTTCTGTTTTATCTCCAACCTTATTCTTACTTTTCATTAACGATCTTCTCCACTGCACTTCTAACTCTGTTCACTCTTATGCTGATGATTCAACTCTGCATTCTTCTACTCATTTCAAATCTGCTCCCTCTTTTGCTTCTAGAGTTGCTTCTCGTCTTCAACTTTCCGATTCCAATCTTGCTGATAAGGATGGGATATCCCGGTGGGGCCACTAGCAACCTAGTGAAATTCAACTCTGAAAACTTAACTTCTTCACATCTCTCTCTCTCTCAAAAACACCTCCTAAACTTTCCTATCTCCTTCGACGGCTCTCCCGACTCACCTGTAAATAACATTAACATTCTTGGTCTAAACATAAACAACAAACTGTCTTGGAAACCACATATTACAATGGTTGCTAAAGCGGCCTCTAAGAAGCTGGGAGTTCCTGTTCAGATTGCGAGAATTTTTTTCTTCTGAGCAGTTACTCCAAATATATAAGGGTCTTATTCGTCCTTGTATGGAGTACTGTTCTCACATTTGGGGGGGGCTCCGGCTCCTCCTCTCTTCTGGATAGGGTTGAGTCAAAAGCTAAGAGATTAATAAACTGTCCCCTACTTTCAAACTCACTTGACCCTCTGTCTCTGCGACGTGACGTTGGCGCGCTATCTCTTTTCTACAGGTACTACAATGGCAGGTGCTCGAGGGAATTGGCCTCTCGCATTCCTCCACCGTTGAGTCGTCCTCGTTGCACAAGGGGTGCCCTGCTTTCGCACCAATTTTGTGTGGACGTAGGAAATCCCAGGCTAGCCCGTTGTGGTACCTCCTTCTTTCCAGCCACTTCTATTCTGTGGAACTCTCTACCATCATTTATTTTTCCTCCTGTATTTAATCTTCCACTCTTCAAGGCTTCCGTCTGGCCCCACCTGAGGGCTGTGCGTTAGTGTGTATGTGTTTGATTGAGCTTTGTGCATGTGTGTGTGTGCCCCCTCCTTGAAAAGGCTCTGCCCGTGAGTGGTGGCGTTCTGTAATAAAAAAAAAAAAAAAAAAAAATATATATATATATATATATATTATATATATATATATATATATATATATATATATATATATATATATATATATATATATATATATATATATATATATATATATATATATATATATATATATATATATATATATATATATATATATATATATATATATATATATATATATATATATATATATATATATATATATATATATATATATATATATATATATATATATATATATATATAGTAATTATATATAGCCGTTTACCGTGGCTCAAACGGTAAAGTGATTGACTCACGTGCTTGAGGGCGCCGGTTCGATCCCACTTCGGGATCCTAGGTATATACTACCTAGAAAAGTTCCTCTCCTCGAATAGGGCAATGCCCGTGAGATGTGAACTTTAAAAAAAAAAAAATAAAAAAAAAAATAAAAAAAATAAATAAAAATATATATATATATATATATATATATATATATATATATATATATATATATATATATATATATATATATATATATATATATATATATATATATATATATATATATATATATATATATATATATATATATATATATATATATATATATATATAGAAAAGTGGTTAAAAGGAATAAGTGGGTAGATATGAATTCAAATGTTTGTTTGTAGCAGAGTGTTACAAGTGAAATATATATATATATATATATATATATATATATATATATATATATATATATATATATATATATATATATATATATATATATATATATATATATATATATATATATATATATATATATATATATATATATATATATATATATATATATATATATTTATACGATATCATGAACAGCTGATCACCGATATATACATATAGAGTCAAACAGCTGATAGACAATCGTTTGAAAGTGATTGAGTCGACCTATGGGTGAGAGCTGACTCTGAAATTGACTCGTAAATGCGATGTTGGTGAAATTTTATTATTTATTATAATTGAAATAATTGATAATTATGATTAGTTTGATAATTACATTTTCAATTATATAATTATAATGTGTTACAATTTCAGAAATTATTAATTTTATTTTATTTTATATTGAAAGAAGCTCTAATTTTCTTAAAGTAAATAATGCGACTCGATGAATTCTGAAATCACTTTTCGCTTAACTTGCAAAAAATAAAAAAAAATAAAAAAACACTGCAAACACCTTTGCAAAAAATTTTAAACGAACTCTTCTTGTACACAAAACTTTACAGAGGAAACCTTAATATATATATATATATATATATATATATATATATATATATATATATATATATATATATATATATATATATATATATATATATATATATATATATATATATATATATATATATATATATATATATATATATATAAATATATATATATATAAATATATTATATTATAATAATATATATATATATATATATATATATATATATATATATATATATATATATATATATATATATATATATATATATATATATATATATATATATATATATATATATATATATATATATATATATATATATATATATATATATATATATATATATATATATATATATATATATATATATATATATATATATATATATATATATATATATATATATATATATATATATATATATATATATATATATATATATATATATATATATATATATATATATATATATATATATATATATATATATATATATATATATATATATGTATATATATATATATATATACACAACTTTTTCTTCTCAGTGTGAAATCAGCAAAGGGAGGGAGTTAACAAAGTAATGTATACAATAGCCCCAGTTACAAGTTTTAAACAAAAATATGTTGTTGTTTTTTTTTTTTTGGCAAAGGAATATGCTAAACGTGTATTACAATATTAATATATATATTATCTTTCAACATAGGATAGGACAGTAAAAGACATAGGAATGAAATACGACTGATGTCTAATTCCTATCGTTGTTTCAAAACTGGACAATAGTTAAAGAAGTAAAGTAAACATTGACGATTTTCAGATGATTGCGATTGTTCTGTTTCTCGCGCAAAGCACCGCACAGGTAATTGAAATCATTTTTTTTATATATCTCCTTCGGTGGGCAAAGGCCAGAGGCCTACCAAATTCCACCGGAGTTGAGAAGATCTATCCTTGTCGATGGTGGCCGACGTGTCCAGATACACTGGTTTTGAAAGTATGCAAGTCAAAGGAAGTTGGGAAAACAGATAAAGGGAGTGTGTTCCAGACTTTATCAGTAGAGTATATGTATGATTGAGCATAACGGTTAAGTCTGGGGTCGGAGAGTTGGACAGAGAAAGGATGAGACTGTTTGTTATATACTAAGGGTAGGTGACATTAAAACAACCGTAGAGATGCTTTAAAATATATTGATCAGTCTACAAGGAAAACCGTAATCGGGCCCACGAGAACCTTGTAATGCTAACAAACAATACAAGGTCCAGAGGTTATAATTTTCCTTGAATTAAATTTATTCTAAGAAATAAATTTATTCTAAGTGTACACAGGATGAGACCCTTTTTCACTAAATCTACAGCTAAGGGGGGAAAGAGAATTTAAGCTATATAAAAAAGGCAGAGAACGTTCCCTATCGTTATAAAAAAAAATATTTGGGTAAACAAAAAGGCCTAAGATGGCCAGGGTCTCAAAACCATTAAATTATCTGAGCGTAAGATTACCAGAGGCGTGAAAAAGATATAACTTTCCACTTGACCACAATCCTAAGGTTAAGTCCTACTAGAAACCCACTTTTGTGGAATGTTAATGCCTAACAATGAGACCTATGCTCTGATGCAAAGATTATGAAACAAATTTTACGTTAAAGGGGAGCTTGCAATCAAGCAAAGGAAATCTAGCAAATCCCAAAAAGTCGGAGGTGAATTTTGATAAAATTAAATGCAACAAGGAAGTTTTGTAATGAGGCAAGAGTTAAATTTAACATAACCTCCGGTGAATAATGAAATCAAGAAATCGGTCGGGAAAAGAGATTCCGTAACCTTATAAAGGAAAGAAAGTTGACTAACAGCACCAACTTGTAGTGTCATTTATAACTATTCAATACAATTAAATAGATTTTTATTGGACTAGAAACAATTAAGATAATTATCTATTAATGAAAACTATCGAAAGGTGTAAAAGAATATTCCAAAGGTATACAATAAATTTAAATATTGAATTACATATTTTCCCCTTTAGTGGGAAAAGACTTTCCTCTAAGATGGTAAGAAATTTTGGCGCGAAAGCGGCGAAATTTTATTACGAAATATCAGTAATTAATATCCCATTAATTTTATAACTAATTAATTAATAGAATTAATGATCAACTTTATAGAAGAAGCTAATCTTTAAGATACAGTGAACAAACTGACCAAATTTGAAATCAATCGGAACAGAGTTTGCGAAGATAGGAAAAACAGGCCACAAAATTAATAATTGACGAATTATCAATTAATTAATTGTGACCTAGGAAAATTAAGAATAAAAATAGAATCTATGTACACAGAGAAACTATTGTGTAAATTTTACAACGATTAGAACTCTATTTTCACAGAAATACAGGTTTCCAAATTAAAAAAGCCTAATGATATAATTAGTTTAAAAAGCCATAATAAATCAATTAATTAAACTCAAACATTGGATCTGTAGTGTTCTGACGAGTCAAGAACAGGGAAATACAACAAAAGGGACGACAAAATATGTAGAACCCCTAGAATTCATATTTAAATGAGATATGCAAATTTGAAGGAACCCCAGAGCATATATATATATATATATATATATATATATATATATATATATATATATATATATATATATATATATATATATATATATATATATATATATATATATATATATATATATATATATATATATATATATATATATATATATATATATATATATATATATATATATATATATATATATATATATATATATATATATATATATATATATATATATATATATATATATATATATATATATATATATATATATATATATATAAGTATATATATATATATATATATATATATATATATATATATATATATATATATATATATATATATATATAATATATTATAATTAATATATTATATATAATATTATAAAAAAAAAAAAAAAAAAAAAAAAAAAAAAAAAAATGTTAAAAAAAAAAAAAAAAAAATTTTGATAATTTTTTTTGCTTTCTTTTATAGTTATATACATAAATTATATACCATTTTGAAGTTCTTTTCCTTAGGTTTCCAATGAAGTTAAAATCAAAGAATTATTAAAATTTGTTAATGTTTTATCAACCAAAATATGACTTAAGGAAGAAAACCTAAAAAAAACAATCAGAATATATACTTTAAAAACCTTTTTTTTCACATACATACCTTTAAGCACCATAAAAGTTATTATAATTAATATTTTAAACATGTAAATAAATTAAATTGAGCAAATTAAAAACAGACAATGCTTTAATATTTTATTGGCCATCCTTTATTTCTTATGACCATTTCGCACCTCTTTCTTTTATATAAAGCTACATATTCTATGAATCGCATAATATTTATATGCATAGAAAAGCTAAGGGAAAGACCTTCAAAATGGCATAATATATACATACATATATATATATATATATATATATATATATATATATAATATATATATATATATATATATATATATATATATATATATATATATATATATATATATATATAATATACTATATATAAAAGAAAGCAAAAAAAAAATGATTAAAAAAAAAAAAAAATTTTTTTTTTTTTTAAATTGTTTTTTTTTTTTTTTTTTTTTTTTTTTTTTTATATTATAATATATATATATATATATATATATATATATATATATATATATATATATATATATATATATATATATATATATATATATTATAGCTTTCTTCTAACAAATTGCTATAATATTTTTAAAACCAAAAATAAAATTCCTGATAATTTCGGAGGGGCTCTAACCCCCTAAATCCATTCAGCCTACTCCCATATATATATATATATATATATATATATATATATATATATATATATATATATATATATAATATATAATATATATATATATATATTATATATATATATGGATGTGCTTGTTTGTGTCTTTGCGTCTAACATGAATGACAATTATATTAGACAAACAATAAAAAAATTAGGGTGGGTTGCTGCAATCTTCAGTTTTTCCAGGAGCGATTTTTTTTCAGTTACAGAACGCCGCCACTCATGGACGGGCAGAGCACAAAATGAAGAAAACTAACTCAAACACAGACCTAACGCACATCCCTCAGGTGGGCACAGACGGAAGCCTTGAAGAGTGGAGGATTAAATACAGGAGGAAAAATAGATGATGATAGAGAATTCCACTAAATAGAGGTATCTGAAAAGAAGGAGGCACCACAAGGACTTGCCATTGGTTTCCTACATCCACACAAAATTGATGCGAAAGCAGGGCACCCCTTGTGGAGGAATGCGAGAGGCCAATTCCCTCGAGCACCTGCCATTGTAGTACCTATAAAAAAGAGATAGTGTGCCAACGTCACGTCGCCGAGATTGTGGGTCAAGAGAGTTTGAAAGTAGGATACAGTTTATTCATATTTTAGCTTTAGACTCAACCGTACCCAGAAGAGAGGAGGAGCAGGAACCCTCCCCCCCCAAATGTGTGAACAGTACTGCTTTTTATTACTCTTGAAAGACTGAACGCTTAAGCAATAGCAAGAGCTATATTATCTACTACACGAGATATACAATTTAAATATAAGTAAACTTGTTGGACTTAGGTTTGATTTGAGCTCCACCACGGCTGGCAAACAATATGAAGTTCAAAAGCTAAAAAGAGATCAGTACCATAAAGCCATATTTTTCCATTGTAGTTCTCATCGTTTAAATTTAGTAATTAATGATCTAAATGCTATTCCAGAATTTCAAAACACTGCTGGAATTGTAAAACAAGTTATAAAATTTTTCCGGGAAAGTACGTCACATAGAAATATGGTAGCAAAAATGCCTTTGTTATGCGAAACACGATTTTCTGTCAAGTATAAGTCAATTAGTATATTTCTTGAAAATTTTAGCCAAATAAACATCATTAGAAAATCTCTTTTCTGATTCAGATGTAATGCAAACCACACGAACTGCAGCATGTCAGCTTTCATCAAAAGCAGGAAGTCCTACAATTCTCATCTGTATAATAATCATAACGAAATATAATTCATATTTAGCAAATATTCTTCAAACTAAAGTAATAAATTTGTATGAGGTTCATTGTCACATAGAAAAACTTTAAGATATTTTGAAAACGGATAAAAGGGAGAGTAATGCCGAGTCGGTTTTTAAAAGAATTTTTAAAAAAGTTAAGAAATTTTGTGAATATTTTTCTTTACCACGTACAGTATCCAAAAAATAAATAAAAATAAAATAAAAATCACAGCATCAGGGAAATCAAAATGTTCTTCTGAGAGTTGCACTATTTATACTTTATCTTGATTCTCTCATTTTTTCTCTGAGTGTAAGATTTTCGGAACACAATATAACATCTACCTTTCTTTGCATTTGCACTTAGTTAGAGTAAGAAAATTAATCAAATCGGAATATTTTTAAAAAGTTGAGTTCATTATAACAACTTTGTGGGTGAAGCAGAATATTGGTTTAAATTCTGAAAGGAATCATATAGGGAACAAATAGATGAGAAAATATGTTACAGCACATTACTCCAAAATCATTGCTCATTTTTCCAACGAGTTGTACAACCAATCGAAGTACTTTTCACACTTTCACCATCTACTTGTACAATTGAAAGGTCGTTTAGTAACTTACGACAAGTTAAAACGTAGCTAAGATCAACTATTTCCAAAGAATATTAAATACTCTTTGCTTAATAAGTGTTCACAAGAAAAAAAAATTCCTCTCCAAAGCATCAGTTGATAGAAGATTTTAAAACTGATTTTGGGAAAGAAAAAAGAAATATTAAAATCTTTTTTTCAAACTAAAATGAAAACACTTTTTAATAATATAACATTTCTTACTAGTTATATTCATTTTTAAATAAACCCTTGTATATTATGAAATATTTAAAAATACTGGGCGTATGTGTGGGTTATCAATTTCCATTATTATTCAAGACTTTGAATTCTCTACTATAAGATAATATATATATATATATATATATATATATATATATATATATATATATATATATATATATATATATATATATATATATATATATATATATATATATATATATTATTATATATATTATATAATATATATATTTACCAGTTGTACAAGCAACCAAAGTACTTTCACACTTTCACCATCTAGCTATATATATATATATATATATATATATATATATATATATATATAGTATATATATATATATATATATAATATATATATATATATATATATATATATATATATATATATATATATATATATATATATATATATATATATATATATATATATATATATATATATATATATATATATATATATATATATATGCAGACTTTCTTTCCTGAGCACTTTTTGAAGGGGTTTTTAATGGAATTCCACAGAAATTTTTTTACCTGGTATTCGAAACAGAGCCGCTGCAGCATCCGGATCCATCTATGGCTTTTCTCTGCAGTTGAAAGTTGGAGATTCTTTTTCTGTGTAGGGTTCCTAAGACAGGAAACCTCTCCTGTTCTTTCTGAACGAGCCCTTCTCAATGGAGGAGGTATGCGACGTGAGAGTTCAGAAGAGCAAAGTCCGTTGTAATAGCGATAGTATAGAAAAAGTGACGCAACAATTCGACGGGAAGAAAGAGATTTAAGAGAGTAAGTAAGAGCAAAAGAGTTTATAAGACGAAAGGCCCTAGACTCCACCTTTTCGAGAAGAGCTGTATGTGTGGAACCACCCCAGATGTGCAAGGCGTACCCCATATAAGGGCGAGCAACACCCCTCTACAGAGCAAGCAACTGGGGTGGCGTAAAAAAAATCACGAAGGCTCCTCAGAACACCCAACTTCCTAGAAGCTTGTTTAGTGAGAGAAATAATGTGATCTTTCCAAGAAGGTCACGAGAAAAAGAAACACCAAGAATATTGAGAACAGATGAAGGTTTGAGTTGAGTGTTTTCGAAGAAGATATCATAGTTGTCTGGAAGATTGTGTCGAGTAGAAAGATGGAGGAATTGAGTATATGAGGCATTGAATGCGACCATGTTTTCTCTACCAATTTGAAATGGAAAAAGATCAGAGGTCAGTTGCTCCAAGGCCATCCTTCTTGAATCTATCAAATGTTGTTGGGAGGGACGTCTTTCAAATTGAAAGGATTATTGAAGGGTGGAGTCATCGGCATAGGAGTGTAAAGTAGTCAAAATAAAAGAGAGAAGATTATTAAAAAATTAGAAAAAGAGTTTGAGATAGGACAGATCCTTGAGGAACACCACTATTTATAGATTTATAGGAAAAACGGTGGCCGTCTACAATAGATGCTATAGAACGATCGGAAAGGAAATTAGAGAAAAGGTTACAGAGAGGATAGATTCCGAAAGAAGGGAAGTTTGGAAATCAAAGCTTTGTGCCAGACTCTATCGAAGGATTCAATTTCTCTAACACCACAGCGAAAGATTCACCGAAACCCCGAAGAGCGGAGGAAAAAGAATCAGAAAGTAGGGAGAGAAGATCACCAGTAGAACGTTCTTTATGAAATCCCTACTGACGATCAGAGATAAGATTAGAAGAATCAAGGTGTTTTCAAATTTTCCTGTTAAGGATAGATTCGAAAACTTTAGAAAGAACGGAGATTAAAGAAATAGGACGGCAGTTAGAGGCTACAGAGGGATCCTTCTTCTTTGACACAGGCTGAATGAGCGCACATTTCCAGCAAGAAGAGAAGGTCAAAGTAGAAAGGCAAAGAGGAAATAATTTACCAAGGCAGGGTGCAAGCTCGGAAGCACAATTTTTGAGAACCGCAGGAGTAATCGTCTAAGGTAGAATTAGAGGCAAAAGTATGAGCGAAGAGTTCAGCTTTAGTAGAGGGTAAAATGGCAGTTGTGCCATCAGAAGAAACTAGAGGAGGGAAAGAGGAAGAAGCAAATTAGAGTTGACATTTTTTTTGCAAAATGCCAGAAAGAGCGAGAGGAAGAGGATTCAGAAAGATTATTGCATTTACGGCGGAGAAAAGAGGTTTTTGTGTCTCGAAAAATAGATTTTGCACGATTGCGGGATGAAATATAAATTGAATGAGTTTCAGGAGTTTGAATATGACGGTAATCTCTGAAGGGAGCATGTCTACGGCGGATAGTGCGAGAACAAGCAGATATAAACCAAGGTTTATTTGGTTTAGTAGAAGGGAAAGAATTTTGAATATACGCCTCCATGTCAGAGAGAATCACCTATGTTATACGCTCAGCCCACTCCGAGGAACCCTTCCCACGAAAGCATTAATCATTCCATGGGAAAATCAAAAAATTACAACCGAAAGTCAGACCAGTTATCAGCAACGAAGTGCCAGAAACGTCTCCTCGCTGAAGGCGAGGGCCGTTCTTGCGGAAGACTTGAAGAGACAGAACAAGATACGGAGATAAGGTGATCGGATGAACCAAGAGGAGGAAAGAAGTAAGGAAAAGATCAACTATGTTGAGTTCATCACCAAGACGGTTAGGGATACGGGTTAGAGTTAGTTGAAAATTTTTTACGTGTAGCACCCGGAGGTCGTCTTCTAATTTCCTGGCTGCAGATGTTGCATTTGGCTATTTCGAGCCTATCCTGAAGCGTCGTAAAGTACTCCCATACAGCTGAAGCTGATCTTTTAACTATATTGACTGAAAGTATAAACAAAATAATAATTTTGAAATAATGTAGCAAATTGATACAAGTTTGATACATAGCAATAAATAACAATGATATGTATAAATATAAATACAGGTTATATTGATAATTTTATATCTTACATTTTTCAAACTTTTTACATTAGGGTCTTACCTAGGTAAAGCTGTTGAATCACTATTATGAATCAAAAACAATTTTTTTTTAATTTTTGTACTTTTTGTTATACAAAATCTGTAATTTTCTGATTTTTTTTCGGAGAAAATCCATATAATCATTAATTTAAGTGAATGTTGGCTATTCTACGCCTTTCTTATTTTTAAATAAACCTCAATTAAATTTATATCTAATTTTTTTGAAGTAAAATTTCAGTGCTTTTGACCTCTTTACAAATTTTAGGCAACCCCGGGCAGAACCCCGGCCCCGGTCGATCCCTATTTGTATGTGTTTGCGTTTGCATGTGAGTTTTACTTTTAGAGATGTTTTGAAATTTAGCATATGGAAATTTAAAGAGTGTTTTTTTTCATTTCAGATGTTGCGTTCGAGAGATCTTCGTCTTTCTATTCACGAAACAAACTTGAGGTCAATTTCGGAAATTTTTTTCAGAAATCTTGGGAATGTGAGGCAAGTACTCTATATTCTGTTATTTCTGGCAGCATAAAACAATAGCTTGAAGAGTTGGTTAGATTTTGAAAACAATTTTTTTTTAATTTAAGCATACTTCACTAGTTAAAAACTATTAACAAGGACAAATGCTCAATTCTTCGTCAAGAAAAATTGTTACTTCTTATATATTTTAGTTTCACTGAATCCACGATTTAGCAAAATTTTTATATTCTTCTCTTTGACAGAACGAATTGTGCAAAGAATTTTTTGAAAAAGTATTCTCAAAACATTTGCAACTGTGCATTCTAAGCATTTCAATATTTTTCAATTTGAGGATTACATCCCAGATGAAATTTTTTAACTGATTATCAATTTGGCATACATACTCTACATAATATTTAGTACACTCTAATATTTAAATCAGTAAGGATTTGAGAAGAATCCGGCTTGAGATAGATAAGAGAACCTTGAAAAGGAATAAGATTGAATCACTTTGATGATAATTCCTGTCGAATTAGTTTAAACTTCCACTTGGAAAGAAAGAAAGCTCAAAATTTTAAAGGCAGAGACAAAATAGTCTACCAAGGCATGATGCAAACCCGGAAGCTCGAATTTTGAGAGCCACAAGAGGAGTATCATTGCATAAATATTTGTAAGAACAGAAATTGCATCTTTAGAAGTGATAACAGCATTAACAATAAATGAATTTAAAGAAAGTAAGGAAGATGAAATAACAAGAAAAGGATAAAGGTTATTGTGATTTCGACGAATAAGAAAAAATTCCAACTTCTTCAACCTTCTACAACTCACTTATGCTTAAAATGCCAATTTATTCTAAAGACGGCAGTCCTAGTCTCTCACAGCTTAATATTAAAAAGGCGTTCGGTCTTGATGGTATTCCTCCCGTGGTTCTCAAAACTTGTTCTTCCGAGCTTATACGCTGCTTTGATAAACTATTTTGTCATTGTCTTTCTATTTCCACCTTCCCTTATTGCTAGAAACATGCTCTCATTATTACTATTATTATTATTATTACCGTTCAATTTCTTTAATCTCCATTCTTTCTAAAGTTTCCTATTCTATCCTTAATAGGAAAATTTGGAAGCATCTCAATTCTTCTAATCTTAACTCTGATCGTTAGTATGGCTTTTGTAAGAAACGCTCTACTGGTGATCTTCTTTCACTTCTCTCTGATTTTTGGTCCCCCGCTCTTCGACAAAGCTTTGATTTCCAAACTTCTCTCTTTCGGAATCTATCCTTCTCTCTGTGAGCTTCTCTCTGATTTCCTTTCTGATCGTTCTATACCAGCTGTTTTTTACGGTGATCGTTCATCCAATAAATATTTTAATAGTGGTGTTCCTCAAGGATCTGTCCTATCCCCAAAACTTTTTCTGCTTTTCATTAATGACCTTCTCTCTATTACTTCATCTCCTGTCTACTCTATTCTGATGACTCCACCCTTCTCTTTTCAATTTGAAATGCGCTTCTCCCAACGCAGTTAGCAGACCCAAGGAGGGTGGCCTTGGAGCAGCTGACTTCTGATCTATCTCGCATTTAAAATTGGAGCAGAGAAAGTATCCTCGTTTTCAATGCCTCAAAAACTCAATTCCTTCATCTCTCTACTCGATACAATCTCTCATCCTTCTAGATCCTTCATTTCTCCTTGATATTATTGGTGTTTCTTCTTCTCGTGATCTTTCTTGGAAAGATCGCAATACTTCTCTTTCTAAACAAGCTTCAAAGAGGTTGGGACTTCAGAGACGCCTTCAGAACTTCTTCACACCAATCCAGTTGCTTGCTCTCATTGCTATGTTCAATATTACATATACTCTACTGGTAAAGTCTGGAACACACTCCCATCATCTATTTTCCCAATTTCCTTTGAATTATATATAAATATAATATATATATATATATATATATATAATATATATATATATATATATATATATATATATATATATATATATATATATATATATATATATATATTAATAATTGGAAAAACATGTGGCCTTTGCGTTCTTTTACTTAAATCGTCTCTACGTGATTTCTTCCAATACACTGCAATTGCAGTGCTTAAAATTAAGTTATAAGAAGTTGAGGAAATCGGTGATCCTGTAGATTCAATACTTTTGAAGTAGTGTTCATGTGAGCATTGATTCTCTGATATAGGAATATGTTGCTGAAAATATAAAGGTTTATACGAGAAAATTTAATATATGATAATAATCTATTTATAGATACTTTTCAGCCACATTTCCGATTTATAAAGTAAGTTTTTAACAACGTTACCATAACTACCTACATATTCCAGTCCCCAGGACATCGTTGCGTAAGAATGTCTGTATGTATGTGTGTGAGTGTGTGTATGTGTGTGCTCATACATTTGCTTAGCAAGGTATGGGCTATGTCCTTACACGACTTAGCACTCTATTCCCATCTAAAGAACCAAGTGTAGGTGTTTCTACAGATGTTTAACAGGTTTTGTTAATATAATGGTAATAATAATAATAATAATAATAATAATAATAATAATAATAATAATAATAATAATAATAATAATAATAATAATAATAATAATATAATTAGTATAGTTAAGAAAGAGTTGCAGTGTGTGCGCACCTATACACCATTATGGGTTTGTGTGTGTGCGTGTGTGTATGTACTGATGTTTTGAGAATATGCATTTTTAAGTGTCTGCCTTTACAAGCTTCTATAGCATACCTCATGCTGCTAAGCAAGTTATCTTAAGGGTTTAGGGTATGAGATACTACTACTGTTACTAATACGTATAACGATAATAATAACAATAATTTGTGGTATGTACGTGTGTGTAGGTATTTGTATATATGTTTAACAATCTGTTATATAATAATAATAATAATAATAATAATAATAATAATAATAATAATAATAATAATAATAATAATTATAATAATAATAACAATAATAAAGATAGCAAATTGGAATAAATATAAAATATTTAGTGAAATTTGCTTATTTAGTGAAAAGACTTAAAAACAGTTATATGGAAATATCCTATATGTGTGTATGTTTGTGTATGTGTGAATATGTGTGTGTGTATATGTATGGATGTTTTGAGAACATTGATGTTTAAATGTCTGCCTTACAAGCTTCTATAGCCTACCTCATGCTGCTAAGTAAAATATCTTAAAAGCTTAGGGTATGAGATACTACTACTGCTACTAATACGTATAACAATAATAATAATAATGATTTGTGGTATATATGTGTGCTTAGGTATTTGTATATGTGTTTAACAATCTTTTATGTAATAATAATAATAACATTAATAATAATAATAATATTAATAATAATAATAATAATAATAATAATAATAATAATAATAATAATAATAATAATAATAATAATAATAATAATAATAATAATAATAATAATAATAATAATAATAATAATAATAATAATAATAATAATAATAATAATAATAATAATAATAATAATAATAATAATAATAATAATAAAGTTAGCAAATTGGAATAAATTAAAATTAATATTTAGTGAAATTTGTTTAATTTGTGAAAACATCTAAAAACTGTTATATGGAAATATCCTATTTGTGTATGTGCGTGTGTGTGTGCGCTTGTGCATGTGCTTTGCATGGTATAGGCTATGTCCTTACGCGACTTAGCACTCTATACCCATTTAAAGAGTCATATATGGGTGTTTCTACATATGTTTATAAGGTTTAGATAATAATAATAGTTATAAAAATAATAATAATAATAATAATAATGATAATAATAATAATATTAATAATAATAATAATAATAATAATAATAATATATAATAAATAATAATAATAATAATAATAATAATAATAATAATAATAATAATAATAATATAATAATAAATAATAATAATAATAATAATAATGGTAATTATTATTATTATTATTATTATTATTATTATTATTATTATTATTTTTATTATTATTATAGTTAAGAAAGAGCAGCAGTGCGTGAACACCTATACACCATTATGGGTTTGTGCGTGTGTTTGTGGGCATAAGTGTGTGTGTTCTTAATAGCAATGAGGGAGGGAGGAAAATGGACAGGTTAGGGGTAGAGTGATGGTGTACCCTTACGCCATTATAAATGCATATATATATATATATATATTATATTATTTATTTATTTATATTAATATTTTATTTATTATATATTTAATTAATTATTGTTTTATTTTTTATTTGTTTATTTATTTTGCAGCAACCTATATAAGAATAACTATTACTAACTTCAAACTTTTATTTGCGGCCGAAGGCTGATGAGGGTAATGTGAGAGCTGTGTGTGGGCTGGGTGGGATGGGGATAATGGTGGACCACTATTCCATACTACGTGTATATATATATATATA
>SEYY01019987.1:0-27500 GCA_009176605.1 Armadillidium nasatum
GAGAAATAATGTGATGTTTCCAACAAAGATTACGAGAAGAAAACACCAAGAATATTAAGAACAGATGAAGGCTTGAGTTGTGTGTTTTCGAAGAAGATATCCTAGTTGTGTGGAAGATTGTGTCGAGTAGAGAGATAAAGGAATTGAGTTTTTGAGGCATTGAAAACAACCATGTTTTCTCTGCCCTAATTTGAAATAAGTGAAAGATCAGAGGTTAGTTGCTCCAAGGCTACCCTTCTCGAGTCCATCAACTGCTGTTGGTGGGACGTTTTTCAAACTGGAAGGAATAATTAAAGGTGAAGTCATCAGCATAGAGTAAATAGGAGATGAGGTAATAGAGAGAAGGTCATTAATGAAAAGTAGAAAAAGTGTTGGGGATAGGACAGAACTCTGAGGAACACCACTATTAATAGATTTAAAGGAAGAACGGTGGCCTTTCTACAACAACTGCTTATAGAACGACGGAAAGGAAATTTGTGGGAAGATCACAGAGAGAAGGATAGATATCAAAAGAGGAAGTTTAGAAATCAAAGCTTTGTGCTAGACTCTATCGAACGATCGATATGTCCAGCGCCACAGCAAAGATTCACCGAAATGCCGAAGAGCGGACCAAGAGTCAGAGAGAAGGGAAAGAAGATCACCCGTAGAGCGTTTTTACGAAAGCCATACTGGCGATTTGAGATACGATTAGAAGAATTGAGATGTTTCCAAATCTTCCTATTAAGGATAGATTCGAAAACTTTAAAGAAAACGGAGGTCAAAAAAATAGGACGGTAGTTTCAGGGTTGAGAGGGGTCCCCCTTCTTCAGAACAGGCTGAATGAGCGCACGTTTCCAGCAAGATGGGAAGGTTGAAGTAGAGAGACAAAGACGAAATAGTTTACCGAGGCAGGGTACAAGCTCGGAAGCACAAGTTTTGAGAAACACAGGAGGAATACCATCGGGAACGTACGCCTTCTTAGTATTAAGCTCAGAGAGAGCAGAAATGATGTCCTTAGAAGAAATTCTAATTTTAGGCATAATTGAGTTAGACTGGGTTGTTGGAGGAGGAATAGCTCCGGAATCGTCTAAAGTTGAATTAGAGGCAAAAATTTGAGCGAAGAGTTCAGCTTTAGAAGATGGTAAAACAGAAGTTGTGCCGTCGGAAGATATTAAAGGAGGGAAAGAGAAAGAAGCAGAGTTAGAGTTGACATTTTTTGCAAAATGCCAGAAAGAACGTGAAGAAGAGGAACCAGAAAAATTATTGTATTTTCTACGGAGAAATGAGTGTTTAGTGTTACGAAGGATAGATTTTTCACGATTCCGGGATGAAATATAAGTAGCGTGAGTTTCTGGAGTTTGAAGACGACGGTAATCCCTGAAGTGAGCATCCCTGGGGCAAGCAAGCAAGCAGAGTTAAACCAAGGTTTGTTTAGTAGAATGGAATGTACGCCTCCATGCCAGAGAGAACCACCTCGGTAATGCGTTTTGCACACTCCGAGTGACCTTTTCCATGGAAGCAATATCATTCCATGTGAAATCGAAGAAGTACGACCGCAAGTCCGACCAGCTTGCGGCACCGAAGTGCCACAAACGTTTCCTTTCAATAGAAAGGGGGTCTTTCCTGCGGAAGACTTGAAGAGATAGAAGAGGATACAGATATGAAAAGGTGATCGGATGAACCTAGAGGAGGAAAGAGTTTAACAGTATAAAGAGAAGGATAAGAAGTTAGGAAAAGGTCTAGAATGTTGGGTTCATCTCCAGGACGATCAGAGATACGAGTAGGGAGCTGTACCAACTGCTCAAGGTCGTTTTGGAAAGCGAAATGGAATGCACGTTCACCTGCTGTATCATGAGAGCTAGGAGAAAGCTATTGGCATTTGTAAACATTGAAATCACCTAATATGATGATTTCAGAGAATGGAGAAGAAGAGAAAATGTGCTCTATTTTGGAGTTTAAATAGTCGAAGAATTTAGCATAGTCAGTAGAATTAGGAGATAAATAAACAGAACAAATGAATTTAGACGTAGAATGGCAAGAGAGCTAAGCCACAAGGTGAAAATTCGGAAGACTCTAAATTAGAGACACTAGAACAAACGACATCGTTGCGCACGTATGCACAACAACCGATTTGGCTGAAAATTGAGGATAGAGACAGTAGGAGGAAACAGAATAGGGTTTGCTATCAGAATGCTCAAACATCTAGGTTTCGGTCAGGAATAAGAGGTGAGGTCTAGAAGAAGAGAGGTGATATTCAACAAAGTGGAAATTAGAGTGCAGACCACGAATGTTGCAGAAATTAATAAAAAAAATAGACCATGAATCAGGACTTGCCGGCAGTTCTGTCTTGGTGGCACCAACCCCATCAACGGAGGCCACCAACTCCCAAGTGGTGATGGGGAAAGAGGTGGATGAGGGGCAATATTTGGAAGCCGCCCCCGGGGTTTCTCCGAGGCTACTTTAGTTGTTCATTTAGTTCATTTAGTTGTCTTTTTTTAAATTTTTTAAAGGGTGTTTATATTAATGTTTTGCATGTGCAAAGGAGAGTTTACTCCGATTTTGAAGAAGGTGAACGCAAAGTGGAACGAACCATTAGGCAATGGGATGAGATGGGAAGTACCCTTAACATCACATTTACCCAATGGGTGGTAATCTTATCGCCTCGGGAGTGCTACTTCCCTCCCCCATATATATATATAAATATATATATATATATATATATATATATATATATATATATATATATATATATATATATATATATATATATATGATATATATATATATATATATATATATATATATATATATATATATATATATATATATATATATATATATATATATATATATATATATATATATATATATATATATATATATATATATATATATATATATATATATATATATATATATATATATATGGTATATTATATATATATATATATATATATATATATATATATATATATATATATATATATATATATATATATATTATATATATATATATATATATATATATATATATATATATATATATGATAGTCTTCGAATAATAACTAAAAGTCAAAGTTCATTTACTGGTAGCGACCTCAGATGTCGGGTTTTCAGGAATCTGCAAAGTAGTTCGAATGAGTTTCATTTATTTTGTTTATTATAATATACTTTTCGTCTCATGTATTATTTTTTTCTGATTATTATTGTTATTTTTATTATTATTATTATTATTATTATTATTATTATTATTATTATTATTATTATTATTATTATTATTATTGTTATTATTATTTTCATTTTCATTATCATCATTATTATTTTTATCATCATTATTATTATTATTATTATTTATAATTATTATATTTATTATTATCATTAATATTCTCACTAACGTTTTCATTGTTTTTCTCCTCCATTCTTAAACATTTTCCCTTTTTGACGTACGAGCAAATGTAGACATTTATTGTCGCTTCATCAGGAGCTTACCACCCCGAATCCCTTTCACCATTCTAGATAGTCTTCGCTATGAGGTTGCTACAATGGCCTAGTGCCGAATAAACATTACTTTTTCTGTGAGAAGTATACATGAAAACAGCCAGACGCCTATATTATATATATTATATATATATATATATATATATATATATATATATATATATATATATATATTATATATATATATATATATATATTATATATATATATATATATATATATATATATATATATATATATATATATATATATATATATTATATATATATATATATATATATATATATATAATATATATATATATATATATATATATATATATATATATATATATATATATATATATATATATATATATATATATATATATATATATATATATATATATATATATATATATATATATATATATATATATATATATATATATATATATATATATATATATATATATATATATATTTATATATTTATATATATATATATACGCCACCACTCACGGGCAGAGCCCTTTTCAAGGGGGGCACACACATATATAAACACACACACCTAACGCACAGCCCTCAGGTGGGCGCAGACGGAAGCCTTGAAGAGTGATTAAATACAGGGAAAAATATGATGGTAGAGTTCCACAGAATAGAGGTGCTGGAAAGAAGGAGACCACAACGGGCTAGCCTGGGATTCCCTACGTCCACACAAAATTGGTGCGAAAGCAGGCACCCTTGTGCAACGAGGACGACGCAACGGTGGAGGAATGCGAGAGGCCAATTCCCTCGAGCACCTGCCATTGTAGTACCTGTAGAAAAGAGATAGCGCGCCAACGTCACGTCGCAGGACAGAGGGTCAAGAGAGTTTGAAAAGTAGGGACAGTTTATTAATCTTTAGCTTTTGATCAACCCTATCCAGAAGAGAGGAGGAGCCGGAGCCCCCCAAATGTGAGAACAGTACTCCATATGGGCGAATAGACCCTTATATATTTGGAGTAACTGCTCAGAAGAAAAAATTCTCGCAACCTGAACAGAACTAGCTTGTTAGAGGCCGCTTTAGCAACCATTGTGATATATGTGGTTTCCAAGATAGTTTGTTGTTTATGTTTAGACCAAGAATGTTAATGTTATTTACAGGTGAGACGGGAGAGCCATCGAAGAGATAGGAAAGTTAGGAGGTGTTTTTGAGAGGGAGATGTGAAGAAGTTGAGTTTTAAAGAGTTGAATTTCACAAGTTGCTATGACCCCACCGGGAAATCCCATCCAGATCGGCAAGAATAGAATTGGAAAGTTGAAGACGAGAACAACTCTAGAAGCAAAAGAGGGAGCAGATTTGAAAGAGTAGAAGAATGAAGAGTTGATCATCGCATAAGAGTGAACAGAGTTAGAAGTGCAGTGGAGAAGATCGTTAATGAAAAGTAAGAATAAGGTTGGAGATAAACAGAACCCTGAGGAACACCACAGTACAGAAAAGGAGAAGAGGTCGCTCCATCTACAACTGCCGAAATGGAACGATCTGAGAGAAAACTAGACAAAAGTAAGCAAAGAGAAGGAGGAAACCCAAAGGAAGGGAGCTTAGAGAGCAGTGACGCATGCCATACCCGGTAAAGCCTTGGATATGTCAAGCGCCACCACACAAGACTCCCCGAAGTCCCTAAGGGCAGAAGACCATAGATCAGTAAGATAGAAAGTATGTCACCAGTTGACCTCGAGCGTCGAAAGATACTGGTGATAAGAAGAGAATGAGACTCCATGATCAGGAAATAGAGTAGGAGAGTTTCAAAAATTTTAGATAGAATTATATATATAATTTATATTATATATATATATATATATATATATATATATATATATATATATATATATATATATATATATATATATATATATATATATATATATATATATATATATATATATATATATATATTATATATATTATATATATATATATATATATATATATATATATATATATATATATATATATATATATATATATATATATATATATATATATATATATATATATATATATATATATATATATTATATATATATATATATATATATATATATATATATATATATATATATATATATCTATATATATGAATAAGAATAGAATTATAGATCTGTTTTGTTTTTATTTCCGTGAAGCAAGTCAAGGACTCAGTCTCACATGAAATCCACAAACTTATTTTTTAAGCTTTTCCCCTTATATCAAAAGATTACGGAAGAAAAAGAAAGAAGTTATGGACTTTCAGAAAGAAACAGGAAGGGTTAAAATGTGTTGTTCTTCTCAAATCACATGACAGAATCTGCTTCCAATCTTACAGCTCCTAAATTTGCCACCCAAGGTCGATCAAGTAATTACCCAAGAAGATCATCACCAAATAGAATCCAAATTTTACAGCAGCTCTGAACCAAACTGTAATCTCATTACGCTAAATGATACACATACCTGCTCATGCACTCGCTGACGAGGAGTGAAGTTGTGCTCTGTCATCTTTTCAAAATCAAATCTCTGCCGTTCACTTAAGAATTCCAGGAAGAACCTGAAATTCAGAATTAAGGTCGAGTTAATCCCGTAACACCACTTTTCGTCTGGTTTAATAAAAAATTCCTCCCATAATCAGACCGAAGAAAATCGGATTGGATAGTAGGTCTGGTAAGTAGCATGAGTTTTGTGAAGTTGTTGTCAATTCCTATAATCACTAAGAGCACTGAACAATAGATGGCTGGAGTTGTTCTAACAATGTTCGATGATTGTCCGAAAGTTTAAAAATGGAATGTCAATCTCTGCTTTGGAACAACAGTGGCGAATACTGGAATTCACAGAAATGTTTGAGTTATTATCCGGAACAAACTGAATGTTTCCATTCTGTACATGGCTTGAAACATCATATGATAGAATTGGTAATTACTTAAGTACCTAATTTGTTCTTCGTGTCTTCTAGCCTCGGAATTTCTTTGTTTCCTCGTTTCAAATAACAGTAACAGTTCTTCACCCAGAAGCAGGCTTTTCTTTTCAACGAAATTGGCATCTAAACTAGAACAGATTGACTAATTTATTGAAGAACAGCTGTAGGTTTGCCACGCAAGAAATAATTTTCAAGAGTTCCTGACCCTTGCTTTGATTTTTCTCAAAAGTCATGGAAAACAAGATTTCTGATACAATCATAGTGGAGTATACTACCTGGCAAGGTGGATGTCTAAAATCCTATGTTGTCTTCAGAAATCAATTCAACCAGGTTTGGTCTTTATGAAGAATAATGTTTTAGCCATCACCATCTACCTTAAGAGTTGATTTAAATTTTTATTTGCAATGGAAGACCTGTTAATGAACCTGGAGCTGTTGAAGGACCTAGAGCAGTACAAGTTACTTAATCATTATGTTGGTACCACAGCACTGACAAAGATCTGGGATCATCTGTGGTACTTAAGAGAAGACAGAAGGATTCATAATGGTCTTGTAGCCGCAGAGCTTCCCGCACTCTACTATATATTTTTATACTGTGGTTTTTTCCTCTTCTTTTTTATATTTGCGGACGTGGCTATTAGACTAGCGCCTTTTTCTACCGACTTCTTTTTTGTGTGATCAGCGTGTATATTTCATATTTTCGTTACTACTGTAATCAACTTCGTCTTTTGCAACATCAACTTGTGTTTATCAGACATTACAGTGTATCATACAATTACCACTAATATTGCACCTCAAGCAATATTTTGTTTACCAGCACAGTGTCCTTCAGGGTATCCTTATCACATCAGAAGGTGCTGCTTGAACATATACACTGCAGGATAAATACCAGTCATCAGTGAAGTCTGCTTCCTTCTCTGGGTATTACCAGGCTGACACTAGATAGGGTTTTTGTCATTGTTCATGCCTTTATTCTTGTTGAACCATTCAGAATCATTATTTTTTGTATAAAAATTAAGAACACCATCAAGCCTTTATTATTTTTCCTACGCCTACCATCTAAGCAACTTCAACCATAAATTGCCAACTATAGTCTATTCCAAAAGCATGATGTAGTAAAGAACGCCTTGTTCCATAATTTGCACAGTAAAATTGAAAACTCATATGTTCTGCATCGTTTGGTTGGTAAGATGGTCATGAGTATCAGACGTCTGATTTGAGTAACTTGGTCACAAAAAGAACTCAAAAACTTTTTCGTTCCTCGAAGTTCATAGTTCTTCAGACATCAAAGGATCTTGAAGAATGTGCACCAGTGTTGAAATCTCTGAACGACACTTCAGAATGGAGAGTGAAACTGACAGAAGATTACAAGGAGAGACAGACTAAAGAAGAGGAAGAACTGCAGCTCCTCCATCAAATCACTGAATACTACCGCCAAAGCAGTTACTTTCAGCAGCTATAAAAAATCCCATTGTACTTCGGATTGAAACATGCAGTTATAAAGAATTTGATATTCATTTTATAAATTTACTTCAAGAAATAATTTTTAATTTATTTAACGTAGAAGTTATAAAAAATTTAACTAAACTTAATTCTTTCGTTCCAGAGTGATAGGTACTAAGCATTTCCCATTTTCACATAGGTTTCTGTCAGTAAGGTCAATCATGGAACGTTTCCTTCAAAATAGGTCAATGAAATTTCACGAATTTCTATGGTCAAGTGGAATTAAGTAAAGGGTTGTGAGATTAGAAAATCAAAAAAATTAATTTTTTTTTCACCTATGAAGTCTGGAAAATTTCTAATATATATATATATATATATATATATATATATATATATATATATATATATATATATATATATATATATATATATATATATATATATATATATATATATATATATATATATATATATATATATATATATATATATATATATATATATATATATATATATATATATATATATATATATATATATATATATATATATATATATATATATATATATATATATATATATATATATATATATATATATATATATATATATATATATATATATATATATATATATATATATATATATATATATATATATATATATATATATATATATATATATATATATATATATATATATATATATATATATATATATATATATATATATATATATATATATATATATATATATATATATATATATATATATATATATATATATATATATATATATATATTCTGAAGACGGTTCGGTCTCTGCCGATAAGAATTTCAAATTTCACTTCAATGGTTCATTTTCCCACTTCCCTCTATAGAAAACCATCCACCACCTTTCTTGGTCTTAATTTTTTTAGTTTTTTACCAACTAAGTATGAACTATCTGCATTACAATGCAGACTTTATCAGGCTTTTAAACTTTGTTCCACATGGATTGATTTCCATGAAGAAATAAAGTACCTTCATAATTTTTCAAACTTTAATCTTTTCCCTATCAGTTTAATTTCAGATTTAGTTAGAAAACTTCTTGATGATGTATATCGTCCAAAATCTCCTCCCATTACTGTACCGAAGCAGAAGATTTATTTAAAAATTCCTTATATTTGGCTTAAATACCATCAAAAGGATAAATTCATTAAATCCTACACTGCATAAGACTTTTCCGGCCGTACAGTTTATTTTTACACCGGTGAATGGTTTTAAAATTTCAAATTTTTTTAAACTTAAAGACACTATCCCGCTAGGTTTGAGATCGTCGTTGGTTTACCAATTTACGTGTGTGGACTGCAATGCCCGCTACATAGGCCAAACTGGCCTACAACTCAACTTGCGCATCTCGAAGCACCTGGGTCTGTCTTATCGTACCAACTTGCCTCTTACGACACCTGAATCTTCATCTATCCGAACACACAGTCTGGATATGAAACACAGTGTCTCGCGGGAGAAATTTGAAATTCTGGCTTCTGCAAACGATTCCTTGAGTAGGAGAATACTGGAGAGCCTATATATTCGGGAACTTAAACCAGAACTGAATAAAGACCTGTCTTCAATTCCGCTTTTTTTATTTTAACGTATTACCATATCTAATGTTTTTATTTATTATTATTATTATTATTATTATTATTATTATTATTATTATTATTATTATTATTATTATTATTATTATTATTATTTTAATATTAGTATTTTAATTATTATTGTTATTATTTTAATTTTTGTCATTACTTTAATTATCGTCATTATTTTAATTATTGTTGTCATTATTTTATTATTATTATTGTCATTATTTTAATTATTATTGTCATTATTTTAATTATTATTGTCATTATTTTAATTATTGTCATTATTTTAATCATTGTCATTATTTTAATCATTTTCATTATTTTAATCATTGTCATTATTTTAGTCATTGTCATTATTTAGTCATTTCATTATTTTAATCATTTTCATTATTTTAATCATTGTCATTATTTTAGTCATTGTCATTATTTTAGTC
This sequence comes from Armadillidium nasatum, assembly GCA_009176605.1. Classification (NCBI taxonomy): domain Eukaryota; kingdom Metazoa; phylum Arthropoda; class Malacostraca; order Isopoda; family Armadillidiidae; genus Armadillidium; species Armadillidium nasatum. The sequence goes on from SEYY01019987.1 coordinate 9,889, forward strand.
ATTGTCATTATTTTAGTCATTATTGTCATTATTTTAGTCTTTATTGTCATTATTTTAATTATTATTGTTATTATTCTAATTATCATTGTTATTATTTTAATTGTTATTGTCATTTTTATTATTATTGTTATTTTTATCATTATTATCGTTATTGTTATAATTATTATTACTATTATCGTTATTATTATTATTACTGATTACTTTACATTTCACCAACCAACTACATATTTTATACTCTTAACTTTGTCCTTTGTGCTTTTATTTCACATTGTTTTTAAATCTTCTCGGATGTAGTCGTTTTAATTTTTCGTTGCTTGTTATTGTGAGTTGTGTTTTACTGTGTTTTCACTTATTTTTTAATATTTTTAGCTTTTATATTTTTTTGTTCTAATATAATAATTGTATTTATTTGTCCCAGAATTTTAATTTTTGCTGATGATGGGTAAAGTCAAACCCGAAACGTCCAATCCAAATTAAAATGCTTTCATCACCGTTGTTCGTCTTCTTGTTCCTTATATATATATATATATATATATATATATATATATATATATATATATATATATATATATATATATATATATATATATATATATATATATATATATTTGATGTGTTGGCATTGACGGAAACGAAATTGAAGGGTAAAGGGGAAATTTCCTTTGGGATGTACAAAGGTATATACGCTGGTGTAAATGAGAGGGTTAGAGCAAGAGAGGGAGTGGCAATAGTTATGAAAGATGTGTGGTGGAGTTGTGTGAAGGAGAGTGGCAGTATAGGAGCCAGAATAGCCTGGGTACGTTTAAGGGTACGGAGGGAGTGCTGGGTTTTTATTTGTGCTTATGCACCGGTGGTGGGAACAAATGAAATGGAGAGAGAGGCATTCTGGGAGAGTCTGAATGAGTGTATGGGGAAATTTGATAATGGAGAGCATATATGTTTGTTGGGAGACCTGAATGCGAGGGTGGGTAATAGAAGTGTGAAAAGAATAGTAGGACCCTTTGGGGTAGAAGGTGTAAATGACAATGGGACTGAATTAATTGGAATGTGTGCTGCAAGAAGAATGATGATTGGTAATACATGGTTTATGAAGAAAAACATTCACAAGTATACATGGGTGAGTGGGGTGAATGGGGAGAAGGGACTGTTGGATTTTGTATGTGTGAGATGGGAAGACAGGAGTAGATTATTAGATGTAAATGTATTAAGAGGAGCAGCCATGGGTATATCTGACCATTACTTAGTAGTGGCGAGGGTCAAGGTTAAAGGAGGTTGGGAGAAAGTAAATGTGAGAAAGAGGGTGGTGGAGGTGGTGCGTGTGGAAAAGCTGGAAGAAGAGGAAAACAGAGATGATTACATAAGAGGAATAAGAGAGAAATGGAGAGAGGTATTGAGGAGTGAGGTGGAGGATGTTGAAGAGGAATGGAATAAATTGAAGATAGCTTTAGTGGAGGTTGCGAAAAGTGTGTGTGGGGTGAAGAAAATAGGGAATGGAAGGCGAAGAGGGAGTGAATGGTGGAATGAAGATTTGGAGAATATGGTGAAAAGAAAGAAGGACGCCTTTAACAGGTATCTGGGTACAAAGGAGGCACAGGATTGGGATGAGTATAGGATGAGGTGTAGGGAGGTGAAAAGAGAGGTCAAGAGGGCAAAAAGAAGAGTAGAAGAGGAGTGGGCCAGAAAGTTAGCAGAAAATTTTAAGGAAAGGAATAAAATGTTTTGGAAAGAGGTAAATAGGGTGAGGAAAGGAGGGGAAGAGAGGGGAGAGGGAGTGAAAGGGGAAGGTGGAGAAATATTACAGGGAGAGAAGGATGTTGGAGAAAGATGGAAAACGTATTTTAGTGAATTTTTGAACGAAGGGATAGAGATTAGTAATGGGGGAGGGGTAGAAAATGATGGAGAAGCAGTTATCGAGGATCAGGAGATAAATATTAGTAAAGAGGAGGTGGAAGTAGCGGTGAGAAAGGTAAAGAAAGGAAAATCTGCAGGAATGGATGGTATATACGGAGAGATGATAAAAGAAGGACCTAGAGAGTTGATTTACTGGTTGGTGAGATTGTTTAATGTGTGTTGGAGAGAAGGGAGAGTGCCTCAGGAGTGGCAGGACTCCTGCATTGTACCTATATACAAAGGAAAAGGTGATAAGATGGTGTGTAAAAATTATAGGGGTATTAGTCTGCTGAGCGTGATTGGAAAGATTTATGCGAAGGTGTTAGTGAGGAGAATGAAAGAATTGACAAGTGAGGGAATGGGTGAGGAACAAGGGGGTTTTAGGGAGGGTAGGGGGTGTGTGGATCAGGTATTCACACTAAGATTGATTACAGAGAAATTGCGTGAAAAAAATAAAATGGGGTATGTATGTTTTCTGGATTTAGAAAAAGCATATGATAGAGTATGCAGGAGAAAGCTATTCGAAATATTAATGGAAAGGGGGTTGAAAGGGAAATTACTAAAGGGGGTGAAAGCTTTTTATGCAAATTGTAGGTCAAGAGTGAGGGTGAAGAGAGAACTTTCAGACTGGTTTAGCATAGGAGTGGGATTGAGACAGGGGTGTGTTATGTCGCCATGGCTATTCAATCTATTGATGGATGGTGTAGTCAGGGAAATGGAGAGAGAAGGGAAGGGCGTTAGGTTGAGTAACATGGAGGGTGAATGGGATGTGAATGTTTTACTTTTTGCAGATGATGCGGTGTTGGTGGCAGATTCTGAAGAAAAGTTGAGAACACTTGTGAGAGAGTTTGAGAGGAAATTTGTAAATATGAGATTGAAAGTCAATCCAGGGAAGAGTAAAGTTATGAGGATTGGAGGTGGGGATGAAGAGATGTGGAGGGAGGATTGGGGGGTGTAGAAGTGGGGGGAAGAAAACTTGAGGAGGTGAATGAATTCAAATATCTAGGAATGTTGGTGGAAGGTAAGGGTGGGACGGAAAAAGAAATAAAGAATAGAGTGGTAGAGGGAATGAAAGTGTTGGGCGGTCTAAGAGAAGTATGGAAGAAAGGAAAAATTTCAAAAGAAATAAAGATAAGAATGTTTAAATGTATGTGCTTACCTTCTGTAATGTATGGATGTGAAACATGGATGTTAAGTGCTAGAGCGAGGAAAAGTTTGAATGTCTTTGAGATGAAAGGTTTGAGAGCGATATGTAAATTAAGAAGGATGGATAGGATTAGAAATGACAGAATAAGAGAGATGTGTAAATGGAAGAGGGGTTTAATTGCTAGAGCAGAGGAAGGTGTGCTAAAATGGTTTGGACATATGTGTAGAATGAATGAGGACAGAATGGTTGGCAAGGTACTTAGATCCGAGGTGGAAGGTGGTAGGGGGAGGGGAAGGCCAAAGTGGAGATGGATGGATGGAGTTAGAGAGATTTTGGGTGGAAGGAATTTGAGTTTAGAAGAGGGTAGAAAACTTGCGGAGGACAGAGTGAGATGGAGGGCGGTGGTGAAAGGGGTTGAAAGATAAGAATGGGTATGTTTGTAAGGGAATTATGGCGGGCACCACCCCACGAAAGTGGGAATGGTGATGGCGAAATAAATAAATAAATAAATATATATATATATATATATATATATATTATATATATATATATATATATATATATATATATATATATATATATATAATATATATAAAATACAAATATATCTACACAAATATATGCACACACATGGGATACAAACACACATTACTAAGGGAGAGGTCTTGAAGTTCGGAAAATGCGTGTCCTGAGAAGACGGACAGTGGAACTTATACATCCCTTCTGGCAGGAGGGACAGGTAAATTTATACACCACTGACGACTTCAGATGAAACGAAAGTGAAGATTTGTATGGAAATAGAGTAGAGATTTTGAAAGAAGAACGAGAAAGAAGAAAAGCGTATGTCAAGATGAGGAAAGAAATGTGATAAGGTTTTTGAGAGCTTGGAAGTCATAGAAATTTTAGAATGGTTGAGATAGGGAACATTGATAGGCAGTGTGATAGATTTTGGATAAGAACTGGAAAATACATTGATATACTATTTTAGGGGGAAGTTATGAAAGGTAAATAAATTATTTAAGAAATTAAATTCAGAGTGAAGAGAAAGATAAGAAGATATATTGTAAGCACAATGTAAATATTTCAATATGGTATTGGTTTTGTACTTAAAGGAAGTAGAAGTGTAAAAATTAGTAACCATGGGAGTGAAAGAAGACTTAAGAAAGACAGAAGTGAGAAAGGAGGAGGAAGTTTGAGTGATAGAGACATCAAGAAAAGGAAGTGTATTATTGTTTTCAGGTTGTATGGTAAACTTAATATTAAGATGACAAGAATTGATGTAGTCTAAAAAGAGGTAAGACTGATCTATGGAAGGAAAAAGACAGAAGATATCATCTACATAACGCTGATAAAAAGAGGGACCAGGAGATAAAGAAAAAGAGGAAAGGTAGGAAAGCTCCAGATGGTTAATAAATAAATTAGCAAGAGCAGGGCATAGGGTGGAATCCATAGCTACCCCATGTATCTGATTATAGATGGAGTAATTAAAGATGAAATATGTGCCGGATGTGGCCAGTGAAAAGAGGTGAGAAAAAGTAGTTTGATCAAGGTTATGCAAATAAGTGGAGGATTGAAAGATATGTTTGATTAAAGGATCTTTGGTAAGAGAATAGAGGAATATTCGTAAAGAGGGACCAGATGCCATAGCAGCATATGATTTGGTTACGCAGAGAGGTGGAATACAAAAGAGACACGAACTTATGGGAATTGGGAGTGGAGAACGAAGAAAAAAAGGAAGATTTGTTGATATGGGACAAAAATTTTGCTAAATGGTAGTTATGCATATTATAAGCTGCTAGAATAGGTATTATGGGACAATTGGGTTTCTGTTTCTGGACCTTAGGGAAACCATAGAGTGTACCAAGGTTTGTGCCGGAGGGAAAAGTGGCATGGTTAATTAAGACTTTGGAGGGCAAATGTTTATACGATTAGACTTAAGATTATTATTGCCCTCACTAATTGGGAAATAAGCTAGTGGGCTGGAGTGTCACTCTGAGTGAATTTCGAGGAATCCTGTAGGAGATGAAGAATCTTTTTTTCGTAGTCCGTCCTGTCCAGGATGACCACTCTTCTGCATTTATCTGGAGGGCAAATGTTTATTTATGTTGCATTCATTTCTTGCTCTGGTATTTTTGATAATAATTAGGGATAATATATATATATATATATATATATATATATATATATATATATATATATATATATATATATATATATATATATATATATATATATATATATATATATATATATATATATATATATATATATATATATATATATATATATATATATATATATATATATATATATATATATATATATATATATATATATATATATATATATATATATATATATATATATATATATATATATATATATATATATATATATATATATATATATATATATATATATATATATATATATATATATATATATATATATATATATATATATATATATATATATATATATATATATATATATATATATATATATATATATATATATATATATATATATATATATATATATATATATATATATATATATATATATATATATATATATATATATATATATATATATATATATATATATATATATATATATATATATATATATATATATATATATATATATATATATATATATATATATATATATATATATATATATATATATATATATATATATATATATATATATATATATATATATATATATATATATATATATATATATATATATATATATATATATATATATATATATATATATATATATATATATATATATATATATATATATATATATATATATATATATATATATATATATATATATATATATATATATATATATATATATATATATATATATATATATATATATATATATATATATATATATATATATATATATATATATATATATATATATATATATATATATATATATATATATTATAGAAAAGGTGAAAGCTTTGAAGACGAGACTGCAGACAATAAAAAAGAGCCTGAACCAGTGGCATCAAAACCTAAAGATATTTCTACTTTAAACGATGACACGTTCCTTTCGGCACCAAGATGGACCCTCAAGTACCAAGGTATTATCTCTGAACAAGCACTAAACAATACCCAAAAAAACATCACCGCATCTGTTGGAGGAAATGCTTTTCTCCCCTGTAAAGTTGGCCATTTGGGAGATAGGCAAGTGAGTAACTTTTACATTATATTTCCTACATTATATTTCGTATTGGGCTTAATGGCATGGGTGATAAGGTGGGCTAGACCATTCCGTTTCACTTTATTGCCCTTTCGTTCATTAGTTTTTGCGTCTCACCTTCTCAGAGGGTCTCTAGTGTACCCTCGTCTCATATTTTAGTTTTTATGCACCCACTTCTCCTTTTCGCGACTCCCTTCTCAAATTTCCATAAATTTACAATCGCTTACACGTACATTACCTTTAAAATAACGATTACAATGGCGAAACATAAAACTGCCTTGGGGATCCTTCGAGGGACAGCATCCAAAGAATGCCCCTCATCCACTCCTTAGCTCAACACCACTTGGTAGCTGGTGAACTTCGGTGATAGGGCTGGTGCCACCAAGACCTCTATACCGACTTGCCCTAGTGTAAGATCTTCCTTTTTCATTAACTTCTGTAACATTCGCGGTCTCTTTACAAATTTCAACTTTGTCGAACACCACCTCTCTTCTTCTAGACCTCATTTTTTATTCTTAACTCAGGTGTTTGACTGCTCTGACAGGAATCCTTACTCTGTTTCCTCCTACTGTTTCTATCTTCAATTTTCAGCTGAAGGCGGATATTGCGCATATTATTGCAACAATGTTGTCTGTTCTCGTGTTTCTAATTTGGAGTCTTCTGAATTCTCTTCTATATGGCTTATGCTTTCATTTAGCTCTACAACTAAATTTATATGTTCTGTCTACTTATCTCTTAACTTTACTGACTATCCTAAATTCTTCGACTCTCTTAATTCCAAAATAGAACACATTCTTTCTTCTTCTCATTTCTCCGAAATCATCATATTAGGTGATTTCAATGTTCGCCACCGCCAATGGCTTTCATCTAGTTCTCATGATTGACCTGGAGAACTCGTCTACCAATTTTCAATCCAGAATAAATTTGAGTAGTTGCTGCATCTCCCTACCTGCATCTATGAGCCTATTGTTGATGAACACACAAAACTAGATCTTTTCCTAACTTCTTATCTTTCTCCTTACATTGATAAACTTTTCCTCCTCTGGGTTCATCCAATCACCTTCTTATATCTGTATCTTGTCCTGTCTCTTCAAGAATTCCGCATGAATTGACCCCGCGTTCAGCGAGGAGACGTTTCTGGCATTTTGGTGCCACTAGCTGTTCTAAATTGTGGTTGTACTTTTCTGATTTTCCATGGAATAATTACCGTTTCCGTGGGTGGTGTCTCTCTGAGTGTGCAGAGCGCATAACCGAGGTGATTCTCTCTTGCATGGAGGCGTAGATATCAATTCGTTCACTTCTACTAAACTTAACAAACCTTGATTTAACTCTACTTGTTCTAGTGCTATTGTCGCAGGAATGCTGCCTTCGGTGACTAACGTCTTCTTCAAACTCCAGAAACTCATGCAACTTATATTTCATTCCGGAATCGTGCAAAATCTATTTCTCAAAATACTAAAAACTCTTTTCTCCATGTCAAGTGAAATAGTCATTTTGGTTCTTCTTCCTCTCGCCCTTTCTGGGATTTTGCTAAAAATTATTAACTCTAAATTTGCTTCTTCCTCTTTCCCTCCTATAATATCTTCTGACGGTACAACTGCGGTTTTGCCTTCCTCTGAAGCTGAACACTTCGCTCAAACATTTGATTCTAATTCAACATTATGCAAAAAATTAAAGATTTATAGTCTAATTGACATACTTTTATTTTGCCTAAAGGTTCAAAATTACCGTAAAATTTTTGAATTGTGAAAACATTAAACATTCAATTATGCTGACTGACAGAAAAATAAACTTAGTTTACTTAAAAGCTTTACTAAAAAAAATAACTATACATCAATATATTCATCAGTACAATACTCTAGGGTGTTTTGATTGAAAACTCCACGCCTAATTGCACGAAATGAGTAGACCGACCCCAAGATGGAAATAAAGATAAACAACTAATAGTTTGGGGAAATGTGCAATTTCACTGATATGAAAGTTTAACTTAATAAGCAAAGACTTACAAATGAAGTAAACAATTTCTTGTAAAACAAGTGCTGTGCTCATCAACAAAAACCAAATTTGGCAATTTCAAACCTAAAATTGAAAATTTAACAAATGGGATAAGGTGTCCAGATGGGGCACTCCTTTTAATAAAATGATGCCAAAGGATAGGATAAGTTACCCGAGATGAAACGGTTTTACTTACTCATTTTTGTCCTGGCAATGTCCTGCCCTACGAATTTTCTCCTTCTGGAAAATAGATCTCAACGAAGCTTCAGGCAGCCTGTGTTTCTTCACAGCTAAATTTTCTTCGTTAATTGGAAGTAGATACAGCCCAGAAGTGATTAACTGTATTTCTGACAGTTTGGAAACTTGTTTACTGCTCTCCGAATGCAGGATGTTCCCAAAGTAGAAATATAAAAAATTAACAATGCAATTTCCAACACAATCAATAGCGACATTCAACAGCATGACAGCTATATGAGAAGTAGAAGTAGTAATATAAATTTAAATAGTTTCCATTTAAGAAACCAAGGAAATAGTTTCCATTTTCTTCCACAGTACGTATTTGGAAGTCGGAGGATAATAAATTATATATTAGGGGTTTATGTAAAACCATAAAATCTCGGGAATTCAAATTGCTTTTACTAAAGCTACAGCCCTGGTTCCACAAGAAACCATTAACCCATATAAGGAATTATTGTACATAGGCGATTACAGAGCTTTTCCTACTCCTTCAGTCCCCTCAAACTCATTTATGCCTAAACTTGCAATTCCTTCTAAAGATGTCATTTATGCTCTCACTGAGCTTAATACTAAGGAGGGGTACGGTCCTGATGGTATTCCTCCTGTGGGTCTCAACTTTTGCTTCCAAGCTTGCATCCTGCCTTGGTAAACTACTACGTCTAGGTTTTTCTACTTCAACCTTCCATTCCTTGCTTGAAACGTGCGCTTATTCAGTCTTTGCCAAATAAGGGGGACCCCTCTCAACCCTCTAACTACCGTTCCATTTCTTTAACCTCCGTTCTTTCTAAAGTTTTCAAATCAATCCTTTACAGGAAGATTTGGAAGCATCTCAATTCTTCTAATCTTATCTCTGATCACCAGTATGACTTTGTAAGGAAAATTCTACTGATGATCTCCTTTTCCTTCTCTCTGACTCTTGGTCCTCCACGCCTCGGCATTTCGGTGAATCTTTTACTATTTCTTTAGACATATCGAAAGGTTTCGATAGAGTCTGGCACAAAGCTTTGATTTCCAAACTTTCCTCTTGCGGAATCTATCCTTCTCTTTGATATCATTTCCGGTCGTTCTATAGCAACTGTTGTAGACGGCCATCGTTCTTCCTTTAAATCTTTTAATAGTGCTGTTCCTCAAGGATCTGTCCTATCCCCAACACTTTTCATGCTTTCATTAAGGACCTTTCCTCTGTTATTTCATCTCCTATCCAGTCCTATGCTGATGATTCCACCCTTCATTGCACTTTTCAATTTGAAAGGCTCCACACCCATCTATATTTAATAGACGCAGTTAAGAAAGCCTTGGAGCAGCTGACCTCTGATCCATCTCGCATTTCAAATTGGAGCAGAGACAACATGGTTGCTTTCAATGCCATCAAAACTCAATTCTTCCATCTCTCTACTCGACACAATCTTCCTCACAGCTATGATATCTTTTTCGAAAACACAGCTCAAATCTTTGTCTCTCCTTAATATTCTTGGTGTTTCTTTTTCTCTTGATCTTTCTTGGAAAGATCACATTACTTCTCTTTCTAAACAAGCTTCTAAGAGTTGGGTGCTCAGAGACTACTTCAGTATTTCTTCACACCACCCATTTGCTTTCTCTGTATAGGGGTGTTGTTCGCCTCTGTATGGAGTATGCGTCAAACATCTGGGGTGGTTCCTCTCATACAGCTATCCTTGAGAAGGTGGAGTCTAATGCTTTTCGTCTTATCAACTCTCCTATTCTCATTAATTCTCTCCAACCTCTTTCTACACGTCGAATTGATGCGTCACTCTCTTTATACTATTGCTATTGCAAAGGACACTGCTCCTCTGAACTCTCTCATAGCATATCTCCTCCATTGAGAAGGGCTCGTGCGACTCGTCTTTCTTCAAAGTCTCATCCTTTCTCTTTCCAACACTCTTACCCCAGACTTAACAGCTATGTTCAATCTTACATGTGCTCTATTGGTAAAGTCTGGAACTCACTCATTTCATCTATTTTCCCAACTTCCTATGACTTACACACCTTCAAACGCCATGTATCAGGTGAAGATGGCTTTTAATTTGACCAGGTTTCAGTCTTTCCCCCAAACTCTTGTGGAAATTTCGGTAGGACACTGGGCTTTGAACACCAGATGTATATATATATATATATATATATATATATATATATATATATATATATATATATATATATATATATATATATATATATATATATATATATATATATATATATATATATATATATATATATATATATATATATATATATATATATATATATATATATATATATATATATATATATATATATATATATATATATATATATATATATATATATATATATATATATATATATTATATATATATATATATATATATATATATATATATATATATATATATATATATATATATATATATATATATATATATATATATATATATATATATATATATATATATATATATATATATATATATATATATATATATATATATATATATATATATATATATATATATATATATATATATATATATATATATATATATATATATATATATATATATATATATATATATATATATATATATATATATATATATATATATATATATATATATATATATATATATATATATATATATATATATATATATATATATATATATATATATATATATATATATATATATATATATATATATATATATATATATATATATATTATATATTATATATATATATATATATATATATATATATATATAGTATTATGAACTTTTTACAACCCGAGTTCCAGTAACACAAGTAAATTAACTTTGGTTAAAAATTACAACAACAAAAATTTCATTTGGTGTTGTTTTTTTAAAATGTCATCCTCCAAACCGGAATATCAAAATCCCTATATACTCGTATAGAGTAAAAATCAAAATATTTTAGAAGAGTTATTTTCAAATTTGAATGATGTAATTTGATAGTATATATTATTTTTTGGAGAAGTTAACAGTTTTTTCTGTAGCATAACATACGTTATCAACAACAAATAAGCAACTACAAGCTTACATATAATACTTCAGAAGTGAATATTCATTCAACAAGTAATAATATTTGAATAACAAAAAAGATTGAATGGTATATAGCCTAATGATAGCAAAATATGGTATTATTATGTTTCAATTTCGCTAAATTTCTTGCTTGTTCTTGTGGATTGTTCATCTAAATTTACGGTCTCTTGATATTTACATTCAATCTCTGTCTGATTCGATTTCGGACATTTACGATGTTCTTTTTTTTGTTTCTGTTGTTGAAGTCGCTTCCATGTGAAATTTTCTTCTTTTCGAAAGGTGGATGTTTTTGCACTTTCAATCTTTCCTATTATATACCGGACCTGTTCTTTGTTTTTGATCTACAGTTGAAATAACCTTCTTTTCTCACTGCATAGTCTTTCACTATTTTTTTATGATATCATAAAATATAATACAATTGATCATGTTTTCCTCGTTTTGCGCATCATCGTAGGTGATTAGCACTTTAACAAAAGTTTTCTTGTGCGATCTGAATAATTAAATTAATAAGGAAAATTTAATTTCCTTTGGCATAAAATCGTTACTTCTTCAGTGAATTTTCTTTGCACAATCTTTTCTACCTTTAATGGATGCTCCATGGAACAGATAGAGGCCAACAATTGACTGTTTGAGTGGTACCCTACTAGTAGTAGAGCTGCGGTATCGTTGACCATGGGACGCCAGTGTGAGACCAACAAGGGGTTACCCCCGAGGTCGGGGTAACGTCATATCTGCACCTGTCCCCTTCCCACCCTGACTCCCTGTCCCCTGCCCACTGCACCCCCGAATAAAAATAAATAAATAAATAAAAATTAAAAATAAAAAAATTATGAAAAAAATAAAATAAAATGAAAAATGCTTAATAAGTAATTTATGAAAAAGAAACAAATAAATTTAAAAAAAATGAAAATTAAGTTAAAAAAATTAAAAATAATTAAAAATAATTTTAAAAATTAGAAAATAATTAAAAGTTAAAAAATAATTTAAAAAATAATTAAAACTTTAAAAATAATTAAATATTAATAAAATTTATTAAAAGTAATTAAAAATGATTAAACAATAAATAAATGGCAAAAAAATATAAATGAACCTTATTACCCACTCCTCTCACTGAGAGTAAGTCAATGTAGATGGCCCCAGACAGGGACGGGGCCCGCCACCAGCACTCGCCCTGTAATAAATAACCCGTCCGCCTGGGGGCGACAAAATTATTTATTAACTTAATTAATTATCTTATAATTCTTATTTTATGCTACTTCATGACTATCATTTAATTTTTTTGAAGTTCTTTTCTTATTATTTTAGTAATTTATTAAGTAAAGATATGCGGCCGTTAGACTTAAATTTCATTAAGTTAGTTTTTTGGTCTGAAAACAAGTTTGGTACCGGCGCATAGGAACAGGTAGCCGTTAGATCTAAACCACTGGAGCGATTAGGCTTACGAAGAGAAAAGCTCATTAGACACCTACGAATAGAAATAGGTAGCCGTTACTCTCACAGAGAGAAAAGCTAATTAGGCTTAAAGCAGAATTTGACGCGGTAGCTTTTCTACACTCTTCGGTATCCATTATTATTATTATTATTATTATTATTATTATTATTATTATTATTATTATTATTATTATTATTATTATTATTATTATTATTATTATTATTATTATTATTATTATTATTATTATTATTATTATTATTATTATTATTATTATTATTATTATTATTATTATTATTATTATTATATATATTATTATCATTATCATTATTATTATTATTATTATTATTATTATTATTATTATTATTATTATTATTATTATTATTATTATTATTATATTATTATTATTATTATTATTATTATTAATTATTAAAAAAAAAAAAAAAAAAAAATTTTTTAAAATTTTTTTTTTTAAATTTAAAAATTTTTTTTTTTTTTTTTTTTTTTTTTTAAAAAAATTGTTATATTATTATTATTATTATATTATTATTATTATTATTATATTATTATTATTATTATTATTATTAGTTTATTATATATTATTATTATTATTATTATTATTATTATTATTATTATTATTATTATTATTATTATTATTATTATTATTATTATTATTATTATTATTATTATTATTATTATTTTTACGTTGTAGCATTTTGAAATATATATTCTACAAAATGTTAAATGTTTCAGAACCTAAGTAAAATTTTTAATTTAAAAATTAAATTTTTTTAAAAATATCATTAACAATAATAATAACAATATATATGTATCCTCATGTTCAAACGATTTTTTTATGAAATAACAATTTTTTTATGATGTATCGATTAATTTATATGCGCGATGCTTTTTCTGCGCAAACTACAAGTGAGATAAAGTAATTTTAGTAATTATAATTTACGAAACGAAATTAACATTTACCAATTAACATTTAGTATTTTCGGATCGCATCAATAAATTTTTGAAATCGATCCTTTGGATTATATTTGCGGTTCCACATGAAGGATTCATAGTAGGCAATCAGATGGTGCTGACTTCTTCCTCTTGAAGGAATTCTTATTTTGACCTATGAAAATAAATTTAATTAAAGTTATCGCATTAGAATATATATATATATATATATATATATATATATATATATATATATATATATATATATATATATATATATATATATATATATATATATATATATATATATATATATATATATATATATATATATATATATATATATATATATATATATATATATATATATATATATATATATATATATATATATATATATATATATATATATATATATATATATATATATATATATATATATATATATATATATATATATATATATATATATATATATATATATATATATATATATATATATATATATATATATATATATATATATATATATATATATATATATATATATATATATATATATATATATATATATATATATATATATATATATATATATATATATATATATATATATATATATATATATATATATATATATATATATATATATATATATATATATATATATATATATATATATATATATATATATATATATATATATATATATATATATATATATATATATATATATATATATATATATATATATATATATATATATATATATATATATATATATATATATATATATATATATATATATATATATATATATATATATATATATATATATATATATATATATATATATATATATATATATATATATATATATATATATATATATATATATATATATATATATATATATATATATATATATATATATATATATATATATATATATATATACGGGGAGGGAAGTAGCGCTCCCGAAGCGATGAGATTACCCCCTGTTGGGTATACGGGATGTTAAAGGTACTCCCATCTCATCCCGGTGCCCAATGGTTCGCTCCCTTTCGCGCTCACCTTCTATCTACACGGAGTGGCTCTCCTTTACATACATAAAACATTTCTAACACATCTTAAAAATAATTTAAAATAAAATCAAAAATGGCGTCAACTTCGGTAGCCTCGGAGAAGCCACGGGGGGCGGCTTCCAAAAATAGCCCCTCATCCACCCCTTCCCCCATCACCACTTGGGAGTTGGTGGCCTCCGGTGATGGGGTTGGTGCCACCAGGACTCGGCCGCCGGCTTGTCCTGATGCACGGTCTATTTTTTTCATTAATTTCTGCAACATTCGCGGTCTGCACTCTAATTTCCACTTTGTTGAACATCACCACTCTTCTTCTAGACCTCACCTCTTATTCTTGACCGAAACTCAGATGTTTGAGCGTTCTGATAGCAAACCCTATTCTGTTTCCTCCTACTGTCTCTATCCTCAATTTTCAGCCAAAGGCGGTTGTTGTGCATATGTGCGCAACGATGTCGTTTGTTCTCGTGTCTCTATAATTTGGAGTCTTCCGAATTTTCCACCTTATGGCTTAGGCTCTCTTGCCATCTCTACGACTAAATTCATTTGTTCAGTTTATTTATCTCCTAATTCTACTGACTATGCTAAATTCTTCGACTATTTAAACTCCAAAATAGAGCACATTCTCTCTTCTTCTCCTTTCTCTGAAATCATCATATTAGGTGATTTCAATGTTCACCACCGCCAATGGCTTTCTTCTAGTTCTCATGATACAGCTGGTGAACGTGCCTTCCATTTCGCTATCCAAAACGACCTTGAGCAGTTGGTGCAGCTCCCTACTCGTATCCCTGATCGTCTTGGAGATGAACCCAACGTTCTAGACCTTTTCCTAACTTCTAATCCTTCTCCTTATACTGTTAAACTCTTTCCTCCTCTGGGTTCCTCCGATCATCTTCTTATCTCTGTATCCTCTCCTATCTCTTCAAGTCTTCCGCAGGAAAGACCCCCTTCTACGGAAAGGAAACGCTTGTGGCACTTCGGTGCCGCAAGCTGGTCGGACTTGCGGTCGTACTTCTTTGATTTCCCGTGGAATGATTATTGCTTCCGTGGGAGGGGTCCCTCGGAGTGTGCAGAACGCATTACCGAGGTGATTCTCTCTGGCATGGAGGCATACATTCCATATTCTTTCCCTTCTACTAAACCTAATAAACCTTGGTTTAACTCTGCTTGTTCTCGTGCTATCCGCCGCAGGGATGCTGCCTTCAGGGATTACCGTCGTCTTCAAACTCCTGAAACTCACGCTACTTATATTTCATCCCGGAATCGTGCAAAATCTATCCTTCGTAACACTAAAAACTCCTTTCTCCGTAAAAAATGCAATAATCTTTCTGGTTCCTCTTCTTCACGTTCTTTCTGGCATTTTGCAAAAAATGTCAACTCTAACTTTGCTTCTTCCTCTTTCCCTCCTTTAATATCTTCCGACGGCACAACTGCTGTTTTACCTTCTTCTAAAGCTGAACTCTTTGCTCAAACTTTTGCCTCTAATTCAACCTTAGACGATTCCGGAGCTATTCCTCCTCCTTCAACCCCCTCTAACTCAATTATGCCTACAATTAGAATTTCTTCTAAAGATGTCATTTCTGCTCTCTCTGAGCTTAATACTAAGAAGGCGTACGGTCCTGATGGTATTCCTCCTGTGGTTCTCAAAACTTGTGCTTCCGAGCTTGCACCCTGCCTCGGTAAACTATTTCGTCTTTGTCTATCTACTTCAACCTTCCCTTCTTGCTGGAAACGTGCGCTCATTCAACCTGTGCCGAAGAAGGGGGACCCCTCTCAACCCTCCAACTACCGTCCTATTTCTTTGACCTCCGTTCTCTCTAAAGTTTTCGAATCTATCCTTAACAGGAAGATTTGGAAGCATCTCAATTCTTCTAATCTTATCTCTGATCGCCAGTATGGCTTTCGTAAGAAACGCTCTACAGGTGATCTTCTTTCCCTTCTATCTGAAGCTTGGTCCTCCGCTATTCGGCATTTCGGTGAATCTTTTGCTGTCGCGCTGGACATATCGAAAGCCTTCGATAGAGTCTGGCACAAAGCTTTGATTTCCAAACTTCCCTCTTTCGGTAATCTATCCTTCTCTCTGTGATCTTCTCGCTAATTTCCTTTCCGGTCGTTCTATAGCAGCTGTTGTAGACGGCCACCGTTCATCCTTTAAATCTATTAAATAGTGGTGTTCCTCAGGGTTCTGTACTATCACCAACACTTTTTCTACTCTTCATTAATGACCTTCTCTCCATCACCTCATCTCCTATCCACTCCTATGCTGATGACTCCACCCTTCATTATTCCTTCCATTTTGAAAAACGTCCCACCCAACAGCAGTTGATAGACTCGAGAAGGGTAGCCTTGGAACAACTAACCTCTGATCTTTCCCGTATT
Organism: Armadillidium nasatum; assembly: GCA_009176605.1. Lineage (NCBI taxonomy): Eukaryota > Metazoa > Arthropoda > Malacostraca > Isopoda > Armadillidiidae > Armadillidium > Armadillidium nasatum. The sequence goes on from SEYY01019987.1 coordinate 27,286, forward strand.
TCAAATTGGGGCAGAGAAAACATGGTTGTTTTCAATGCCTCAAAAACTCAGTTCCTCCATCTCTCCACTCGACACAATCTTCCACACAACTATGATATCTTCTTCTTCGAAAACACACAACTCAAGCCTTCATCTGTCCTTAATATTCTTGGTGTTTCTTTTTCTCGTGATCTTTCTTGGAAAAATCACATTACTTCTCTTTCTAAACAAGCTTC
>SEYY01019988.1:0-2500 GCA_009176605.1 Armadillidium nasatum
GTGACCTGGTTGCAGGTTTGAGCCACCACCATTATTAAACGTGAAATTATTTACAAATGTCTAGTGTACAACTGCTATTTATTCCTTTTTATTTCTTGATAATTTTTAATAGGAATTATTATTTAATAAATTGCATCTTATTAAAATAACACTCCAATGAAGCTGTATTTAATGTTAAAAAATAACGTCCTACAATATTGATTAGTTATTCAAACGGAAGAAAATAATGTATATGGTTTGCAAAAAATTTGCAAGCAGATTCTTTAATATCATGGGCGAGAGAATTGTGTATGCACAATTGTTGCGCAAGCGTATCTATTCTGATAATATGGTTTGCAATTGAAATGCAAACCTTCCTTTATATAGGTTTTAGCGTACGAACATTTTAAGAAAAGCATACATATTTCAATTTTTATGATTCTCAGATTAAATTTTTTTAAAATTAATATATATATATATATATATATGATATATATATATATATATATATAATTATATATAATAGTAATATAGTTATATATAATACTATATTATATATATATATATATATATTTATATATAATATTATATAATATATATATATATATATATTATATATATATATATAATATATATATAGTATATAGTTATATATATAGTATATATAGTATAGCATAGTATATTTTAGTTATGATATTATAGTGTTTATTATATATATATATAACTGTGTGTGGTGTGAAATGTCAGATGCAACGCACCTATAGAATTGTACCGAACAGCCGCCGCTGATATATTATATGATATATATGATATATACATATATATATATATATATATTATATTATATATATATATATATATATTAAATATATATATTATATATATATATAAATATATATATATATATATATTATTATTTATACATAACACCATTTCCCGCATGAAATGCAGGGTGGAATCGACTGCAAGAAAATTCCTGCAGTCGTAATATATATATATTATATATATATATAGTATATATATATATATTATAATATATATATATATATATATATATATATACATATATATATATATATATTAATATATATATAGTAATATCTTGTCAAAAATATCTCTAATAACTTCCGTAAATCTGCCTTTCCTCCTCTTATTCGCTCTGATGGTTCTGTAGCAAATACTCCCTCTGAAAAGGTTAATCTCTTAGGCCTCCTTTTTTTTATCTAATTCTACCCTGCTCGATTCTTGCATCCCTCCTCCTACTCCTTCTTCTCTCAAGTATCCCATGTCTGTACCTGTAATTACTCTTGATCGGGAGCATGGGATCCTGAAATCTATGAACGTCAGGAAGGCTAGTGTCCCGGATGACATTCCACCTCTTGTTCTGAGGGAGTGTGCTTCCGCGTTTGCGTCTGTCCTCGTTCAGCTCTACTTTCTGTGCCTTAATACTAATACTTTCCTCAATGCTGGAAGAGTGAATTTGTTCAGCCGATCCCGAAGGAAGGTAGCCGTTGTGACCCTTCTAACTATAGACCTATAGTTCTCACTTGTGTTCTATCTAAAATGTTTGAAACCCTCCTCAATTTTCATTTCCTGGATTATTTGGAGTCTCATTCTCTTCTCTCTGATCATCAGTATGGCTTTCGAAGCTATATCCAAGGCTTTTAACTGTAAATGGCATGCGTCACTGCTTTCCAAGCTCCCTTCCTTTGAGTTTCTTCCTTCTCTTTGCTTACTCTTGTCTAGTTTCTCTCAGATCGTTCCATTTCAGCACTTGTAGATGGAGCGACCTCTTCCTGTTTTTCTGTCAACTGTTCTGTCAGGGTTCCGTTTTATCTCCAACACTATTCTTAACGATCTCCCCAACTGCACTTCTAACTCTGTTCACTCTTATACTGATGGTTCAACTCTAAATTCTTCTACCCATTTCCAATCTGCTCCCTCTTTTGCTTCTAGAGTTGCTTCTCATTTTCAACTTTTCGATTCTATTCTTGCCGATCTGGATAGGATTTCCCGGTGGGGAACCTTGTGAAATTCAACTTTTTAAGCACTTAACTTCTTCATATCTCTCTCGGCAAAAACACCTCTTAACTTTCCTCTTTCGTTGGAACCGTCTCACTTGTAAATAACTAACATTCTTGGTCTAAACATAAACAATAAACTGTGTTTGAAACCACATATCACAATGGTTGCTAAAGCGGCCTCTAAGAAGTTGGGAGTTCTGTTCAGATTGCGAGAATTTTTTCCTTCTGAGCAGAGACTCCAAATATATAAGGGTCTTATTCGCTCGTGAAAGGAGTACTGTTCTCTCATTTGGGGGACTCCGGCTCCTCCTCTCTTCTGGATAGAGTTGAGTCAAAAGCTAAAAGATCAATAAACTGTCCCCTACTTTCAAACTCTCTTGACCCTCTAACTCTGCAACGAGACGCTGGCGCACTATCTCTTTCCTATAGGTACTACAATGGCAGGTGCTCGAGGGATCTCGCATTCCTCCACCGTTGCGTCGTCCTCGTTGCACAAG
>SEYY01019988.1:10000-17500 GCA_009176605.1 Armadillidium nasatum
ATATCTCAAATTTCTCTACTCCACCCCGCCCTCGAACCCGGGTCTCTCGCTTGGTAAGCAAGTGCTCAATCTACTGAGCTACGGAGCCACTTTTATTTAAATTTTCAATATGCACAAGCACATTCCTAAATCTTTTTCCTAGTATCGAACCATGCACCTTTGCACCATGCACCATGCACCAGTGTACCACACCAGCAGTTAAAAATAAATACATTTACATATATATATATATATATATATATATATATATATATATATATATATATATATATATATATATATATATATATATATATATATATATATATATATATATATATATATATATATATATATATATATATATATATGTTAAGGGGGAGGACGTAGCACAGTCCGAAGCGATGAAAGTACCTCCCCACTGGGGTTAACACGAGGGGTGATAGGGTGGGCTAGACCATTCCGTTTCACTCTGTTGCCCTTTGGTTCGTTCCTTTTCGTGTTTCATCTTCTCAGAGGAGAGGGTCTCTACTGTACCCTTGACTCACATTGGAGTGCCTATAGTCCCACAACTTTCCTCCTTCATATATATCCTACAATTCTACAAGAGCTTTCACTTAAATTACCTATTAAGTAAATCAAAAAAAGGCGAAACATAAATCTGCCTCGGCGAATCCAAGAGGGGCGGATTCCAAATATAGCCTCTCATCCACTCCTTCACCCATCACCATTTGGGAGTTGGTAGCCTCTGGTGATGGGGTTGGTGCCACTTAGACCTTGTTGCCGACTTGCCCTGGTGCACGGTCTTCTTTTTTCAATAATTTCTGCAAAATTCGCGGTCTTTTGTCTAATTTCCACTTTGTCAAACAATACATATCTTCTTCTAGACCTCATCTCTTGTTCTGAACTGAAACTCAGGTGTCTCGGTGCCCTGACAGCAAACCCAACTCTGTTTCTTCCTTTTGTCTCTATCCTCAATTTTCAGTCAAAGGCGGACGTTGAGCATATGTGCGCAATGATGTCGTCTGCTATCGTGTCTCTAATTTGGAGTCTTCTGAATTCTCTACTTTATTGCTTAAACTTTCTTGCAACTCTACAACAAAATTTATTCGTTCTGTCTATTATCTCCTAACCCTACAGACAATCCAAAATTCTTCGACTATCTTAGCTCCAAAATAGTACACATTCTTCCTTCTTCTCCTTTCCCGGAAATTATCATTTTATGTGATTTCAATGTTCACCACCGACAATGGCTTCCATCTAGTTCTCTTGATCCAGATGGTTAACTCACCTACCAATTTTCTATCCAGAACAACCTTGAGCAGTTGGTGCCTCTCCCTACCCCTATCCCTAAACGTCTTGGTGATGAACCCAACATACTTGATCTTTTCCTAACTTCTTATCCTTCTTCTTACAATGTTAAACTCTTTCCTCCTCTGGGTTTATCCGATTACCTTCTTATCTCTGTATCTTGTACTGTCTCTACAAGTCTTCCGCAAAAACTGCCCCTGCCTTCGGCGAGGAGACTTTTCTGGCATTTCGGTGCCTCCAACTGGTCTGACTTACTGTTGTACTTCTCTGATTTTGAAAGGAATGATTACTGTTTCCGTGGGAGGGGTCCCTCGGAGTGTGCAGAGCGCATAACCGAGGTTATTCTCTCTGGCATGGAGGCGTACATTTCATATCCTTTCCCTTCTACTAAACCTAACAAAACTTGGTTTAACTCTACTTGTTCTCCTGCTTTATATTTCATCCCGGAATCATGCAAAATCTATTATTCGAGATACCAAAACCTCTTTTCTTCTTCGCAAATGCAATAATCTTTCTGGTTCCTTTTCCTCTCTTCCTTTCTGTCATTTTGTAAAAAATGTCAACTCTAACTTTACTTCTTCCTCTTTCCCTCCTCTAGTATCTTCTGACGGTTCAACTGCCGTTTTGCCTTCCTCTAAAGCTGAACTCTTCACTCAAAGTTTTGCCTCCAATTCAACCTTAGACGATTCCGGAGCTGTTCCTACCCCTTCAACCCCCTCCAACTCATTTATGCCTAAATATATAATTTCTTCTAAATATATCATTTCTGCTCTCTCTGAGCTTAACACTAAGAAGGCATACGGTCCTGATGGCATCCCTCCTGTGGTTCTCAAAACTTGTGCTTCCCAGCTTGCACCTTAGCGTGGTAAACTATTTCGTCTATGTTTTTCCACTTCAATCTTTCCTTCTTGCTGGAAACGGGCCTCATTCAGCCTGTGCCGAAGAAAGGGGACCCATCTCAACCCTCTAACTACAGTCCAATTTCTTTAACCTCCGTTCTTTCTAAACTTTTCAAATTTATCCTTAACAGGAAGATTTAGAAACATCTCAATTCTTCTAATCTTATCTCTGATTGTCATTATGGCCTTCGTAAAAAACGCACTACTAGTAATCTTCTTTTCTTTCTCTCTGACTCTTGTTCCTTCGCTCTTTGTCATTTCGGTAAATCTTTTGCTGTCGCTGGACATATCGTAAGCTTTCGATAGAGTCTGGCACAAAGTTTTGATTTCTAAACTTCCCTCTTTCGGAATCTATCCTTCTTTCTGATTTCCTTTTTGGTCGTTCTATAGAAGCTGCTGTAGACGGCCATCGTTCATTCTATAAATCTGTCAATAGTGGTGTTCCTCAAGAATCTGTTCTATCCCAAACACTTTTTCTGCTTTACATTAATGACCTTCTCTCTATTACTTCATCTCCTATCCACTCCTATGCTGATGACTCCACCCTTCATTACTCTTTTCGTTTTGAAAGGCTCCCCTCCAAACAACAGTTAATAGATGCAAGGAGGTGGTCTTGGAGCAGCTTACCTCAGATCTATCTCGCATTTCAAATTGAGGCAGAGAAATCATAGTCGTTTTCAATGCCTCAAAAACTCAATTCTTCCATTTCTTTACTCGACACAATCTTCCACACAACTATGATATCTTCTTCGAAAACACACAACTCAAACCTCCATCTTTCCTTAATATTCTTGGCATTTCTTTTCTCGTGACCTTTCTTGGAAAAATCACATTATTTCTCTTTTGAAACAAGCTTCTAAGAGGTTGGGTGTTCTGAGGTGCCTTAAGCTTTTTTTCACTCTACCCAAGTTGCTTGCACTGTATAGGGGTGTTTTTCGCCCTTGTATGTATTCTCTTCACACATTCTGGGGTGGTTCCTCTCATATTGCTCTCCTAGAAAAGGTGCTGTCTAGGGCTTTTCGCCTTATCAACTCTCCTGCTCTCACTAATTCTCTCTAATATCTTTCTGCCATTTCGAATTGTTGCGACACTCTCTCTTTAATATCGTTATTACAACAGACACTGCTCTTCTGAACTCTCCCGTCGCAAATCTCCTCCATTGAAAATGGCACGTGCGACTCGTCATTCTACACAGTCTCATCCTTTCTCTATCCAATTCTCTGACCTCAGACTTAACCGCTATGCTCAATCTTTCATGTACTCTACTGGTAAAGTCTGGAACACACTTCCTTCATCTATTTTCCCAATTTACTAGGACTTATGCACCTTCAATCGTCGTGTATCAGGTCATGTCGGCCTTTAATTTGACCAGGTTCCCGACTTTCCCCCTAAGTCTAGTTGAATTTTAGTAGGCCTCTGGTGTTTGCTCACCAGAGGTTAAATAAAAAAAAAAAATATATAATATATATATATATATATATATATATATATATATATATATATATATATATATATATATATATATATAATATATATATATATATATATATATATATATATAATAATAATAATAATAATAATAATAATAATAATTATAATTTGGTCCCTACTATAAAATTGACAGTTGAAAAATCAGAAAATAACGAGATCTCATTTTTAGATGTTACATTGAACCTTTTAGATGGGAGAAAACCAGAGTTTAGCCTATACAGAAAAAATACTCATGTAAATTCATATGTACTATAGTACAATGGTTCTCTTCTCATTCTTCATATGTTAAAAAAGGGAATTATATTTGGACAGTTTCTTCGAGCCTTAAGAATATGTAGTTCAAGATATTTTGACGAGGAATTGGATTTTATTAGAAAGAATTTTGTAGCATTAAAATATTCTTACTATTTAATAAGAAGGGCTTTGGGGAAAAGAAAGACAATATTATACTCAAAAATAGAAAGGACTTCAAATTAAGAGGAATGTTTTGGTTTATCCGGGCAAATTTTGGGAATGCTAAAATAGTTAAAAAATATTTTCCAAAAAATATAAATTTAGTTCAGTCAGTACCAAACTACAATCAAAAAAATTTTTTAAACCAACTTTAAAAGTACAAAATGAGAATATAGGAGTGTACAAAATAAAATGTAATGACTGTAATAAAATATATGTTGGAGAGACGACAGATCTGAATTGACGAAAATATCAGCTCTCTTACAGTCTTAGAATGGATGATCGTTATTCAGCACTAACACTACGTAGAAATAATGATAATCATTTTATAAATATAATAATTTTCTTCAATTGCTAATATTAATGACAATAACTCGAGAAAATTATTAGAATTTTTCATCATAATAACAACACAGATAACATGAATATCAGTAGAGGAACATTCTATTTAGACTCTTTAACAAATAATAATTAAAAAATATGCCTTCTTTCCAATAAAATACTTTTAACGGTACTTAATTAATAGAGTCTGGAAATTTTGCTGGATTTTTTTTTATTCTCGTACGTTTTAACTTATGTTCTCTTTTGCTTCTGCATTTTAATACTAAAATCACTCGAATAAGGAAGCCTGGATATGGTTTCGAGGTTTCGAAAGCTAGTGAAAAAGTTGATGACTTTTTAAGGTTTTTAATGTTTTTAATTAACTAGGCTCATTAAATTAATCTATTTTTATTCATCTTTTCAGTAGTTTTTAAATAATTTTGGGAATATTTTCGCGTAAAATTTTGGTGTGAGGTGTTATATATATATATATATATATATATATATATATATATATATATATATATATATATATATATATATATATATATATATATATATATATATATATAATATATATATATATATATATATATATATATATATAATATAAATATATATAATAAAATATAAATATAATATATATATATATATATATATATATATATATATATATATATATATATATATATATATATATATATATATATATATATATATATATATATATATATATATATATATATATATATATATATATATATATATATAATATATAACTTATTAATAATATTATCTTCTAATCGTAATTTTAAGTCAAATGATCATATTTTATTTATCTCCAAGCACAAGAGTGAAGAATATTCCCTTTCATACAATCTCCTTTTCTCTCTGAATCTTACAAAGTCAAATTTACTGCTTGTTTTAAATACAATCCTTCTTATCTAAAAAAACTGATTATTTCCTAAAATAGAGATAAGAATTTTCGATTTCACAAGAAGAAGATAAAATCTCCAGTTGTTCGAACAGCGTAGCACGTACTGTGAGGGGTAAATATATCTCTGATATTTAATTTTTTTTTGTTTAATAGCATTTCCTAATCAGACCATTTTGTATTATATTTACTACCTATGTTTAACATTGTTTATTCAAATATATTTAATTCTAGAGGAAGGAAAAATTTGTATTTAAAATATTAGGTTTAAATTCTTCATTGAGATTTAGATGAAAGTTTTAAAGAAAATTTCATCAAACGATTACCTTTATTTTCATTTTGTCTACTGTTATTGATTTTCATTATTATTATTATTATTATTATTATTATTATTATTATTATTATTATTATTATTATTATTATTATTATTATTACCTTTATTCATTTTGTCTACTGTTATTGATTTGTCATTATTATTATTATTATTATTATTATTATTATTATTATTATTATTATTATTATTATTATTATTATTATTATTATTATTATTATTATTATTATTATTATTATTATTATTATTATTATTATCATCATGATTAGGATCAATAATACTATAGTTAGGACATTATTAACATAAACCTATCGTTTGACGAATTTTGTAGTCTGTCTCTAAATTTTTTTTTCTCTCTCTCTCTCTCTGACTTTTATCAAATATTAGAATTTTAATTTTATTATTTTATTGTCATTATTTTCATTTTGGTACTAGATTGGCTTTAGCCTTGCCACATTCATTTAATTGATTTAATTTTTTGGTAATCAAACTTTCAAAAGGAAACTTGGAAAATTTATAAATTTTCCAAGTTTCCTTTTGAAAGTTTGATTATTATTTTAGGGTTGATTATTATTTTGATTATTATTATTTTAATTTTGGGAAGATCATTTTAATAATTAATTTTGATCGATATATTTTTTTTTTATTAATTTTGCTTGGTGATATATATATTATTTTTAGTCCTACCATAATTGATTTGCCATTTACAACTGAGTATCAAACGAGTCTTTGAAAAAGATATTTATATATTTGTATATTAGAATACATATTATGTATATATGTATGTATATTTGACCTTATTTGTTGGGTCATTTAAAGTCCTGTCCAATTCTTTTATTATTGCATGTAAGCATTTAAATGATTTCAAATTTGTGTTTCTACTGTTATTTTATTTTCATTTTCATTTATTTTTGTAAGATTATTTTGAATCTTATCTGATTCATTTATTATTGAATGTTTTTATTTAATATATTTTTTTGGGTATTCCTATATTTATTATTATAATAATCATTAATTTCATTTATATTTTTCATATAATTAATGCTGTTCATAATTTTAGGTTCCTATCATTGAGTTGTTTTAAACTTAGGAAGAAAATAAAAATTTTCTTATTTTACACAAAAAAGAAGAAATATATATATATATATATATATATATATATATATATATATATATATATATATATATATATATATATATATATATATATATATATATATATATATATATATATATATATATATATATATATATATATATATATATATATCAACAAGCTTCTGAGAGGTTGGGTGTTCTGAGGCGCCTTCGTAATTTCTTCACTCCATCCTCCATCCCAGTTGATTGCTCTCTATAGGGGTGTTGTGCGCCCCAGTATGGAGAATGCTTCACACATCACATTAGGGCTGGTTCCACTCATATAGCTGTCTTTAAGAAGGTGGAGTCTATGGTTTTTCGTTTCATCAACTCTCTCATTTTTAACTAATTCTCTCCAATCTCTTTCTGCCCGTGGATTCGTTGCGTCACTCTCTTTATATTATCGCTATTATAACATACACTGCCCTTCTGAACTCTTACATCGCATACCTCCTCCATTAAGAAGGGTTCGCGCGACACGACTCTTCTACAGTCTTATCCTTTCCCTGTCTAACTCTCCGACCTCAGACTTAACCGATATGCACAATCTTACATGTACTCTACTGGTCAAGTCTGGAAAACACTTCTTTCATGTTTTTCCAACTTTCTTTTACTTGCACACTTTTAAAAACCGTGTATCGGAA
>SEYY01019988.1:25000-50000 GCA_009176605.1 Armadillidium nasatum
TCATAAAATTACACAATTTATCAAATCCTCGGAGAAGCCAAAAGGGGAGGCATCCAAAAAAATATCCCTTCATCCACAACTTCCCCATCACCATTTGAAGGTTTTTAATTTTTTAATAATAATGATAATAATAATAATAATAATAATAATAATAATAATAATAATAATAATAATAATAATAATAATAATAATAATAATAATAATAATAATAATAATAATAATAATAATAATAATAATAATAATAATAATAATAATAATAACTAATAATAATAATAATAATAATAATAATTTTTGTAATAATAATAATAATAATAATAATATTAATAATAATAATAATAATAATAATAATATAATAATAATTATAATAATAATAATATAAATTAAAACTGTGAGAGTTTCCTAAAATCTAAAACAAAGTGTAATTAGAATCTAAAATAAATAAATGAATACTTTAAATTAAAACGATTTTTTAAAAAATGGAACAAAATTATTATTATAAATCCTAAAGTAAAATTTTTTTAATTTATTTATTTATTTATTTATTTATTTATTTATTTATTTTTTATAATCATTATTATTATTATTATTATTATTATTATTATTATTATTATTATTATTATTATTATTATTATTATTATTATTATTATTATTGTTATTATTATCATTATTATTATTACTATTTTTATCATTATTATTATAAAAAATACTTATTATTATTATTACTTTTTTATTTTCTGCTTGTTTCTCGAGGTAAAAATTTTACTTTTGCAAATTCGTCGAAATGATATTATTGTATGAAGTCTTTTCTTTTCTATTTATTTTATTCTATTAAAGCAAATATATAATTGCTTTCGTTTTGCCGATGTTCAACATTACATCTCAGTTTTCTTGTTGAACAAACAAGCTAAATTGTTATTCTTTATAAAATGTTTAATTTTTTTTTGTTCCAGGTAACTCATACTATATATCTATTTACTTTTTATTTTCATAATTTCTTTTTTCTTTTTTTTTTGGTTATTTTATTTTTAAGGGGAACATTTCTAAGAACTTTTAAAACTTGCCATCAACTTTGTGAATTGAACAATAGAAATACATTCTTAATTTAAATTAATTTAATAAATGCACTTTTTTACTTTTTTTCATTATTAATTTTTCTGTTTCGTTATTACTATTACTTTATTTTTATATTTATTTTAATTATTATTATTATTATTATTATTATTATTATTATTATTATTATTATTATTATTATTATAAATTTTATTATTACTATTATTAAAAATTATTATTATTATTATTATTATTATTATTATTATTATTATTATTATTATTATTATTATTATTCGTTTGGCTCATGTAGAGTACATACGTATTTCTCTGTATCTCTCATGTGCTAATTCAAAAATTCCCTCACCCAATAACAATCTAATTACTGCACACACTTACATAAAGATGAATACAAGAAACAGTGAAAAAAATACCGCAAAGCAATGTTAACTGCAAAAGCAACAATAAGAATAAAAATTGTAAATAAAAAATCCACGCATCTCTTATGGAAAATTTCTCCACCAGTCAGGAAAATGCTATCTTATCTAACCCCTCCCCCTTCTCCTGCTTAACTTTCTTTCCCACAATAACTTTAATTCAGAAATGAATTTGACTATACAAAACCTGCAAGAGGAAATTCCTTCCCTTGAAAATGCGATTACTCAATTTTCTGCAAAAGAAAGATCAAGAAATAAATAATCTGAAAGCCAGAATAACTACTTTAGAGAATGATCATATAGAGAAACCCCTCGACTATTTTTCTAAGATTCACAAAACAAAAGTCAATAATAATAATAATAACAATAATAATGATAAAATAATTATAATAATAAATATGTAGTAAAAATATGCCAAAACTGCACATTTGCTGAGTGAATGGTTAGTAGACGTAAATATCAACATTCTTACAGTCTAATTTTAGAATAGATGATCAGAATTCAGCCATAAAACATCAAAAAAGAATTGAAAATCATCTTATTAACACGAACGATTTTTCTTCAACATTTTAAGAAAATTATTAAAATCATTCATTATTAATAATACAGACAACATTAATAATAGCAGAGGAACCTTTTACTTGGACTCAATATGAAATAATATTTAAAAAGATGTTCCAGCATTTAAAAAGATACTTTTGACTGTTTCGGATTAGTTTTTTCACATAGTGGTTTTTTTTTTTTTTTTTTTTTTTTTTTTTTTTTTTTTTTTTTTACTCCCTTGCTTCTTCATTCTCTTGATCGATTCGCTTGAAGAAGGAAGTTTGAATATGGCTTCGAAAGATAGCTTTCATTTGTTATTTTCTCTTCTTTTAATTTTTTAATTGTTTTATTTAGGTTAATTAAATATTTTTTTTTTAATTATTGTTTTTAAAAAAAGTTTACTTTTTTTAAAAAATTTTTTTTAATAATAATAATAATAATAATAATAATAAATAATAATAATAATAATAATAATAATAATAATAATAATAATAATAATAATAAATAATAATAATAATAATAATAATAATAATAATAATAATAATAATAATAATAATAATAATAATAATAATAATAATAATAATAATAATAATTATAATAATAATATAATAAAGTGGTAATTTATCCTAATTCAATATTGTTTTGGCAGATCTTTTAGATATGAGGACCAGATATACATTTAGTTTTGTAATCATGATAAATTAACAATTTTTAGTAATTTTAACCTTTAAAATTGAACTTCTACTTAAAAGTACTTGAAAGTATTTTATTTTCCAAGGTATAATAGGGTCAAGTACAAGTAAAAGTACTTTTGATTTTTTAAACCTTAAGCACAAGTGCTTGTACTTGGACCCAAGCTTTATATATATATATATATATATTATATATATATATATATATATATATATATATATATATATATATAATATATATATATATATATATATATATATATATATATATATATATATATATATATATATATATAAACTCACCATACTCCTGTAGGTGCGAGCACCTGTCAGCAGGATCTTTCGAGGAAGATCCTAGAGTTTCTTGGGCCCTACGGCGGATACCGCTGGCTGGGCCAGGCCTATCGCGGATGCCGGGGAGTTTTCCCATCAGTGGCAAGAGCACTCCACTGATGGTTAATTTACCGCTCACATTTCCCGCTCCGGCCAGGTCTCGAACCCTGGACCTCTCGTTTGCTATCACGAGTGCTCGATCGACTGAGCTACGGAGCCGCTTATATATATATATATATATATATATATATATATATATATATATATATATATATATATATATATATATATATATATATATATATATATATATATATATATATATATATATATATATATATATATATATATATATATGCAAAGTGCTTCTCACATTCTGCAGAGAAGCAAATACCTACAATAAAGATGTTACAAGGGCTTATGTCCATTTTTGAAAATATTTATAAAATATCTCTTTGATTTCCATGTCTCAAACTTTAGAATTAGAAAAAAGGAAGAAAAACTTTGAAAAGACTTCCTTTAATTATGCAATGCAAAGAGATTTCCTTCCTCGCCTCCTTCAGTAGCTTTTTAGAGATATTTAATTTTAAAGACGTTTTTATTCCATAAGAGATGTCTTCATACGTTTGCGAAACAGCGAAAATATTTAGATGGATTTTACTTGTATTAGCATCGAAATCTCTCTCTCTCTCTCTCTCTCTCTCTCTCTCTCTCTCTCTCTCTCTCTCTCTCTCTCTCTCTCTCTCTCTCTCTCTCTCTCTCTCTCTCTCTCTCAAAGATAAAAAAAATATTACTCTTTAATCTTGAGAGATTTATTTTTTCTTTCCATCTTTTAAAATAGGAGAAGATTTTGATAATTCGACGTAAAATAAACACAGATTTTTTTATATTATTTTGTTTGATCTCTAAATAGAACCTGGCAAAAGAATTTTGAATTTATATTTCTTTATGATTCTTACGAAATTTATGAAATACATTTATTATGCATGTAGTTAAGGATCACACACTGTCGTGGAATGCAGTTTATATATATATATATATATAATATATATATATATATATATATATATATATATATATATATATATATATATATATATATATATATATATATATATATATATATATATATATATATATATATATATATATATATATATATATATATATATATATATATATATATATATATTAGTATATATATATTAGTATATATATATATATATATATATATAGTATATATATATATATATATATATATATATATATATATATAGTGTGTGTGTGTGTGTGTGTGTGTGTGTGTGTGTGTGTGAGAAAGATTTTGATATGAAAATAATGTAAGTTAATCTTTATAAAGACAAAATGTGTAAGTATAGTCTTTTGCGAAATCCAGCAAAAAATGAATATATCTCAGGGAACATTTGATCACGTAAAACATGAAGAAAAACTATTCTTATTACTGTGATGTGTTCTGAAAATACATACGTATGTACATAATTAAGGCAAAATTTTGAGAACTTAAATTTTTCTCGAGTCCTATTTTATATAAATATTTATTACTGTGATGTGAACTTCTGAAAATACATACGTATGTACATAATTAAGGCAAAATTTTGAGAACTTAAATTTTTCTCGAGTGTAGAGAACGAGTTATTTTTTGGTCCTTATATGTATATAGTGCGTTGCTTAAGAAGAACTAAAGAAACTCATGTTTTGAGTTGCATATTTTGATTGTTAAACCTTCTTTTATCTAATTACAAAACTTAGAAAGATAACACTGGTCAACAAAGGATTTGTCCAAAGAGAAAGTATACTTGTTTTTCACATGTTTTTTCATTCAGAATTCAAAAATAATGTCAATTTTTCTCTATCACGCTTTGTTTTTAAGATCCACGTTATCTCACACACTATCGTGGAATGCAGTTATATATATATATATATATATATATATATATATATATATATATATATATATATATATATATATATATATATATATATATATATATATATATATATATAATATATATATATATATATATATGCATTACTCTTGTTTTTAATTCCGAAAATTATCAGCTAAGCTGCTAAAATTTAAAGCGAACTACTTGAAAAAAAAACTTGTAGAAATCATAAATCTATCAATTTTGTCAATCTGTCAAGTTAGTCACCGATGCTTGGGAACATTGAGTCAGAGTATCATATAATTGTCAATTGCCATTTGTCAGTTCTGTTCCTGTGCAGCGTTATCGCTTCTAAATAAATTTGTGTTACTATTAAATAGCATTCTGTGTCAGGCTTCTCACTGGATGGGTGAAGGGTTAATGCCATATGCCTATTACCATACCTGTGCTTTGGAGAGAATCCCAATATTACCCTTTTTGATTGGTACTTTTGCATGACCGATATTCGTGGTATAACATCAAAATCCAAACACACTGTAAAATATTCTAATTTACAATCTGCTTTGAGACCAGTACCTCATAGGGAAGACCTACATGTACCTGACCCTCCCAAACAAATGGTACTAAGTGACGACGAGTAAAGTGATGAGGTAGTAGCGAGAAGAAATAGAAAGACATGGACCAAACATTTCAGCCTATTTGTTATTCATGTTAACCACATTTTTGAGTCAAGGAGATCTGAATGATCTTGTGAGTGATTTACGCATGTCGAGAAAGGAAGCTAAACTCTTTGGTTCAAGGTTTAAGGGATGGAATCTTCTCCAAAAAGAGACTAAAAAAAAGTTTGTTTTTATCGTGCCAGGCAGTGTGCTTTTAGAAAAGTTTTTCTCACTTGTGAACGGCATGGTGTATGTATATTCTGTTATGGACGAATTTTGCCACACACATTGCAAGCATGAGTGGTGCTTGTTTATTGACTTCAAAAAATAAATTTGAAAACAGTTTTACTTCACAATTATAATGTGTTTTCCTGTGTTCCTCTGGCACATGGACAGTCGTCAACAGGAGCTCGTTCCTATTAGGCTGGAAATAAGTATTTATATAAAATGGAAATATATAAAAGAGAATAAAAAAAATAAAACATTGAGCGGGGTTTAATTGAACTGTGATGGCTGAACCTAACATGATCCCCATTTTATATAAATATTTATTTCCAGCTTAATAGGAACGAACTCCTGTTGACGACTGTACATTACATTAAGGAAACATATGAGAGTATGAAGCTTCTGTTTTAAAAATTTAAGGAAAAGGATCATAAGTGGAATATATCTAGTGATCTAAAGGTTGTGTCAATTTTACTTGGAATGCAGCTGGGTTATACCAAATTTTCTTGGTTTCTTTGTGAGTGGGATAGTCGGGATAAGATAAATTATTATCAGAGAAAAGTGTGGCCACAACGACCTCTGACTCCAAGAGAGAAAAATGTCATCAATCTTTCCTTGTTGATTCTCATAAAATTTATTGCCTCCCTTGCATATTAAACTAAGATTAATGAAAAATTTCGTCAAAGGAATGGATAGAAATGGCAATGGATTCATATTTAATAACTAAATTTCCAAGAATAAGTAAAACTAAAATCAAGGAAGGTACTTTTATTGAGCCACAGAATAGGGAATTGATGAACAACCAACAGTTTGAGAAAGAGCTTAATGATGTTGAAAAAACTGTATGGCTGTCATTTAAGAAAGTTTGTAGATATTTTTTAAGGAACCACATAGCAGGGAACTATTCTGGCATTGTAAAAGAGCTACTTACATTATACAAGGCCTTGAGATGCAATATGATTCTAAAAGTTCACTTCCTTCACACTCACTTTGACTTTTTCTCTAAAAATCTTGGGTTAGTCAGTGACGAACATAGAGAGACGTCTCACCAAGATATTCTGAGCTTTGACACCCGATACCAAGGAAAGGTTAGCCCTTCTATTTTGACTGATTATTGTTAGTCACTAAAAAGAGACTTATCAGAAGCTAAACACTGTCGAAAATCATATGCCCCAAAATTTGAAAGGTTAGTTTAGATATAAAATTAACTCGATTTGTAAAATTTATTTAATACATTTATTTAAAAACACAAATATGCTATCACAGAAAAACTATGGGTACAGAAAAAGACTGAAAACATATTAGAAATCAGCGAAAAAAAAAATGCTATAAAATTCATCTATTTCAATTTGTGGGACAAAATTTGTTTGAAAATTTGTTGATCAGTGTAATTGATTGAAAAAAAAAGAGTAAAACAAAAAAGACTAAAAAAATAAGTGATTCTATTATTAAATTAAATTTTATTTTAATTTCTGAAAAGTTGTACGGCATTTTGAGAGTCTCTACAAATTCTGAACTTTTCGATGACTCCATATATTGATCTAAACCAGACGAAACATATGAAAATTAAATGTATATACATATGTAAAATGGTGACAGTAAGGTAAAAGTATTCTACTGAGAGGTAGAAACGAAAGAGAAGTGTCGTTTTCAGCTCGCAAACGTCTAAGTGGAGAAACCAGCATAACCCTATAAACATGCCTATTATTATCAGTATTTGGATGCTTATTTAATATTGTCAAGCTTATTTAATAGAATTAATTTCTAAAAAATTAATCTACGAGTATGCATGATAAAGCTTTAGTGCCAGGTTGTAATTGCAAAATATTTGGAAGGAAAATCAGGTCACATGTTATTTTTTAACCTTTCAAATTTGTCCACACATCTTCATACATTACAAAATGGTGTTCTAATCTATTATCTCTTTTAAAAAATGAGGAATTAGTCGAAACTTTCAAAATAGGAGTTTACAATTAAAGAGAGGGCATCTAAAACTCAACTAATATCTTGATTTTCAACTAAAAAAACTTTCAAAATATAACTGAACTTGAATGAACAGGTGCATTTAGCAGTTACAGTTTTAGTTATTTCTGGCTGTTTTTCCAAGATAACTGCGTCCAATCTCTTTTAAAAGTATTACATAATAATCTCAATTTATCCCTGAGCCTTTCTCTAGGCAATCTATTAGGAAAAGGCTTGTATATTCCTAAGACGAGTGCAGCACATTTTCTGCCGATAAAACGAGTTCTTTTTTGTTCTTTTTTATTCAATTTTGTACTGAAATATTTTTGTTTTTAAAAAGTTAAACTAATTTTCAGTTTGTCTTCCCAATTTTGTCATTTTTAAGGAAATTATAACAAGTATCGAAAGTTTTTCTGAATAAGCAGTAATTGTACTTTTATTTGAGAAAAAGATATTTTATCTATCTATCTATTCATTATATATATATATATATATATATATATATATATATATATATATATATATATATATATATATATATATATATATATATATATATATATATATATATATATATATATATATATATATATATATATATATATATATATATCATATAGATTATTATCTTAAATGTAAATACAATAAACATAATTATACTTGCAAGTTTTGGTAAACTTTTGAGATTTGATACAAAATTAATTAATTGGACTGGAATTAAAAAAGTATCGACTAATTATGCTATTTTTTTTAAAATATCTACAAAGAAATAAAACTAATAAAAAACATCTTATATATAGTTAGGAGTCGGGAGTTAGGAGTCAGGAGTCAGGAGTCAGGAGTCAGGAGTCAGGAGTCAGGAGTCAGGAGTCGGAAGTCGGGAGTGTGGAGTCGAGAGTTGAGAGTCGGAGTCAAGAGTCAGGAGTCAGGAGTCAGAGGAGTCAGGAGTCAGGAGTTAGGAGTCAGGGGTCAGGAGTCAGGAGTTGGGAGTCAGGAGTCAGGAGTCAGGAGTCAGAAGTCAGGAGTCAGGAGTTGGGAGTGTGGAGTCGAGAGTTGAGAGTCGGAGTCAAGAGTCAGGAGTCAGGAGTTAGGAGTCAGGGGTCAGGAGTCAGGAGTCAGGAGTCAGGAGTCAGGTCGGAAGTCGGGAGTGGGGAGTCGAGAGTTGAGAGTCGGAGTCGGGAGTGATTAGTCGGGAGTCGGGAATCTGGGATCGGAATCGGAAGTCGGAGTAGGGAGTAGGGAGTCTGGGAACTGGAAATTGGGTAATGGGAATCATGAGTCTCAAGTCGAATATTTCATTTTCCAATTCCCCAACCCTAATTTCGACAGCCCTTTATTTCCTCACTATATTTTTATCACATCCATTAAAAGATTTTCAAGGCTTGCTAAATTCTTACTCCAAAATGTGTCGTAAAATTTAAATAAGTTAAGTAACTTATTTTTAAAACATAAGTGAGAAGAAAAAAAAAAACGCTCTTTATCAAGAAATCTGTGAAAAAGTTTTTATCAAGATATTGTTTCTAAATTTTTAAATATTTTGAAAGTTTTTAAACTATCAAAGTTTTCCAGCAAAATCCTTTATAAAGTAATAAAGACAATAATTACTTAGGGAAATTATTATATAATATATATATATATATATATTATATATATATATATATATATATATATATATATATATATATTATATATATATATATATATATATATATATATATATATATATATATATATATATATATATATTATATATATATATATATATATATATATATATATATATATATATATATATATATATATATATATATATTATATATATATATATATGATTCATCGGGTGTTGACGTACTGAAAAATAGATGGGAAAAGAAAAGAAAAGAAAATCAGAAAAGCATTAGATAGAACATAGAGAAGAGAAGAGTTTGGATTAGGCGACAAGGTTGGATCATGCGAGGAGAGTAAGAAGCAAGGGCGATAGGACTAGCAACCCTGCTCTATAATTATTGCTTACTGCTTAAAACAACTCTAGGACCAGCATAGGAAACCACAGCTCCGAGAAGCATGATCTTCTGGAGAGCTCTAAGAAAGTGTTTAGAGGTTAGGTGGAGAAGGTGCTAGTCCCACTGAAAGGGTGAAAACCCTACATGGGAGTTTAAATAAAACTCAAGGACTGGCACTGAAACCAACGAGCCCAAAAACATAATCTCTTAAAGCACTCTAGAAGAGTGATTATTAAGTGGAGATGGGGAAATATGCTGGTCCCACTGACAGGGTGTAAAACCTTCCAGGGAGAATATATATATATATATATATATATATATATATATATATTATATATATATATATATATATATATATATATATATATATATATATATATATATATATATATATAATATATATTATTATATGTTATATGAATTGTAAAGGATTTTTAAATTAGGTTAGTTTTAACAAAATGTTTAAAATGTTGCTAAAAGAATACATCGCCTTTTGTAGTTTTTCGTAAGTTTTTGGGAAATTTCAAAATGTTGATTTTTGTCGCTAATTTTAATATTAATTTTAATAGTTAAACTTATTTTTTTGGGTTATATAATATATATATATATATATATATATATATATATATATATATATATATATATATATATATATATATATATATATATATATATATATAATATATATATATATATATATATATATATATATATATATAATATATATATATATATATATATATATATATATATATATATATATATATATATATATATATATATATATATATATGTAGTATAGTAGTATGTGTGTGTGTGTGTATCTGTGTCTGTGTGTCTGTGTGTGTGTGTGTGTGTGTGTGTTTATAATGAAATATATATATAAAGTATATAAATACCTTTAGTTATTTAATTATTGAATTAAAAGTTTTAGCGATTAGATAAATTTTAATTATTTGTACTTTTATTTCAGTTTCCCTTTAGTTAAGTCAAAGTAAATGTGTTTATAAGAAAAGTTATATATTATTTTTAAAATGTTTAAACTTTTATTATATAATCATAATTTCTTAAAGGATAGCATTTATTAAATTTAATTTTAAAAACTACGTCTTAATATTTAGCTGTAAAAGATTTTCCCGAATAGAACCAAAGCGACATTTTATTAAATTATTATTGTATATTATGTTTTACTGATATTTGTCTTTTTATTTTTATAAAGTATGTTATAAGTAGTTTCTGGATTGCTTGGTAATTAGCAACAGAATACCTGGTAATAGGTAACGATTTGTCTGGCAATAGACAACTAAACGGACTGGAGTAGTCAAAGCTGTGGGAGATTAAGACCTTTTCTTAGACGGCAATGTCTTAGAGTCTTGCTGGAGCAGCATTTCTCTAAGGGTTTTATTAGGATTGGATGTACTATTCTTTCAGCTCCTGTTGCAGGTGCATGTTAATTTGCTCCTTCATAAGTACATAAATTGTACTTTAAGGTCTAATACATTTATCCTTCTAAGTTCTACATGAACATATTTTTTGTACATAGATCTGGCAATAGATCGATTAGAGTACATGGTAATATGTTCTCTCCCTTTGATGTTGCAAGGTAATGTGCTTCACATGTAATTAAATGAAATAGAATAAATACGCTACAAATCCGAAGAAGCCTTATATTTCATGCTAACAATATTTTAAAGTATCAATATTTAAATGTATCTTTATTTTTGTATTAATGTTTCTTTATTTATTAAATTCTAAGAATGAGTTTGTTTTTAATCGCCAAGCTATTGAGTCTATTTAAACTTTTATTTTTATTTCATAAATGAATTAATCATCCAGACAATAACATTGGACCAGAGGGAGGTTACCTCATTTTCAATATATATATATATATATAATATATATATATATATATATATATATATATATATATATATATATATATATATATATATATATATATATATATATATATATATATATATATATATATATATATTCAAAATACGAGTCATTAATTCCAGTTTTGTACTCGACTTCTTTCATAAACATTGGTTTAAAACAATTTCATGAAGCAGGTAACCAAACGATGACAAATCTAGAGACCTTGAGGGAGAGTGAATCAGAGCACCATAATAAATTCTTCCCTCACAGAAGGTTTGATTTAAAAGTAATGAGACACTACACGAGAGTTATGTGTGGATCTGACATGTTAACAGTACATTCTCTACCTCACCTAAAGAATACTCCCAAAAAGTTTTGTCTTTTCGCTCTCGTTGTTAACAATAAAAAAATCAATAAGGTTATTGTACATAATATCGCGTCACATATTTAATGTAAAATTATGATGGCAAAAGGACTATAATTGAACGCAGTTTAATTACTGCAGTAATGTTGCGTGAATGTTGTCCCTTCTGAGAACTTCATGTGTGATATTATCGGCAATGACCATCCAACTAATACCAATTTTCGAATTCCATCACAACATCTTTTCACCAAGGAAACATTTTTGATACTTTTTAACTGCTACCCGGCGACTTTCGGTCACACTTCCTTACTTCTTATAGAATAATTGACTATTTGGTGAGAGGAGTCCATCGATGTACTCAGAAAGCATAATTAAATGTTTTCTTCAGCATTAAAGTGCACATACATTCCATTTTCATTCCCTTCAACTTAACACTTATTGGGTGATGATAAACCTTAGTTTAACTGCTTGTTTAATGCCATCAGCCGGTGGACCCTGTCTTTAAGTATTTCAGTCTAACAAAAATCACGTTATTTATATTTCATTCCTGAATAGTACAAAATCGATTCTCCTTGACAATAAAAGCTCTTTCTCCACGTAACATGCATTAATTCTTTCAGGCTTCTCTTCTAGCACTTTGATAAAGCTGCCAAATCTATCTATGATTCCTCCTTTTATTTGTTAGGACACCACCACTGATATCTTATCTTTTTCTTTATTTTATATTTTTTTTTTCTAATGCTGAACTCTTCGTTCAAACTTTTGTTTTTAATTAGACCTTGAAAAAATTCAGAGCTGTTCCTCCTTTTATACTTCACTTCTACCTTTAAGCTCATTCGAATCGTAATATTAAGAAGGCTTATGGTCTGTGGTTATCTAATCTTGAAGCTAATCTCCCAAGCTTGAAGTTTACCTTCGTAAACTGTTCCAATCTTTCAATCTTTGTGTGTCAAGCCTGCATTTCCTTCCTCCTTGGAAGCATGAGTTCATTTAACCTTTATCCTAAATAGGAAGACTGCCCTCAACACTATAACTATCATCCTACCACTTTAACATCTTTCCTCACAAAAGTTTTCGAATATATTCCTAACTGGAAGATTTGAAAGTATGTTAATCTCTAGAAGGGCTTAAGTAAATTAACTCTTTGCTAGTGACCTTTTTTCTCTTCTCACTGATTCTTGGCTCTTCGTATCTTCGACTTTGTTGATACCTTTGCTGTAGCGTTAGTCATAAAGAAAGTTTCGATAGAGCTTTATACAGAGATTTTCTTTAAATGCTTCTCTCTTTTAATATTTATTTTTCTTTTAGTAACCACTCTGGTTTCTTCTAGTCTTTCTGTAAAAACTGTTATTGACGGCCATCATTCATCCATTAAATCTCTCAGTACTTATGTTTCTAAGGGTTCTTTCCTATCCATATCTCTTTGTCTAGTTTTTTTTTCGACGATCGTTTATCTATTACTTCATCACTTATTCTATATAAAGAGCCGATACAATGAAGATAGTCTGAGAGCAGATGACCTTCGAATATATATATATATATATATATATATATATATATATATATATATATATATATATATATATATATATATATATATATATATATATATATATATATATATATATATATATATATATATATATATATATATATATATATATATATATATATATATATATATATATATATATATATATATATATATATATATATATATATATATATTATATATATATATATATATATATATATATATATATATATATATATATATATATATATATATATATATATATATATATATATATATATATATATATATATATATATATATATATATATATATATATATATATATATATATATATATATTATATATATATATATATATATATATTATATATATATATATATATATATATATATATATATATATATATCGAAAAGAGTTATATAATCAAAAGTTTATATCCAAGAGGTGCAAGACCATAAATTTAAAGGTCCTACTGGCTAATAGGACGAAACTTATTGAAATAAGGGAGGGAGACACAAAGTATTTTGAATGAATAAATAATTATTACTTATAAATATTTTAACAGGAATTTTATCAAGTTAGAATCCTTAAGAGGAATATAAATACCTCGAAAAAAAAGTTGACACCACCTCACAATAAAGATTAAAATCACATACTAAATTGATATTGCTTCTAAGATACCTTATAAT
Source organism: Armadillidium nasatum (assembly GCA_009176605.1). Taxonomy (NCBI): domain Eukaryota; kingdom Metazoa; phylum Arthropoda; class Malacostraca; order Isopoda; family Armadillidiidae; genus Armadillidium; species Armadillidium nasatum. The sequence continues at coordinate 39,280 of SEYY01019988.1, forward strand.
TTCAAGTGCCGAAAATTCGTGTATCAATTGTTAGAATGCTGTAAATTTTAAATTGATGGACTATACAACAAAAAATAGTTGTTGTTGTTTTTTTTTCTGTTTTTTTTCATTTTTTTGGGGGGGATTTGTTGAGTTAAATATTAGGAAAATAGGTTGATATTAATTATGATGATTTCAAACAGTTATTTTCTTATATTACGCCAAAGTTATCTAAATACATATATTTTATCAAGTTATGTATATTTTAAATAAGTAAGTTTATTTTAAATTTATCATTTTCAGTCAAGCCCCATTGCAAAATCCACTGAGATTGATTACCTAGAGTATTGTTGTTTTAATGGAATTAAATCAAGAGCTGATTTAATATTACAAATCCTTAGATTTACATCGGGAAATTGCCGATCAATATGTAATTCCAGGGAATTACACACTTATATATATATATATATATATATATATATATATATATTATATATATATATATATATATATATATATATATATATATATATATATATATATATATATATATATATATATATATATATATATATATATATATATATACATTCTTTTTTACAGATCATCACCACTCACGGGCAGAGCCCTTAACAAGGAGGGGGCTTATAAAAGAGAAAGGAAGAATAAACCCCACCAGCCCCGAACCTAACGCACGCCTATCAGGTGGGCGCAGACAGAAACCTTGAAGAGAGGAAGATTAAATGCAGGAGGAAAAATAGATAATGGTAGGGAGTCTCACAGAACAGAGGTGGCTAGAAAGAAAGAGACACCACAACAGGCAAGACTGAGGTTTCCAGCATCCACACAAAATTCGTGCGAGAGAAGGGCACCCTTGTGCAAAGAGGGCGACGCAATGGTGGTGGAATGCGAGATGCCAATTCTCTCGAGCACCTGCCATTGTAGTACCTGTAGAAAAGAGATAGTGCGCCAACGCCACGTCGCAGAGATAGAGGGTCAAAGAGAGTTAAAAAGTAGAGGATAGTTAATTATTTTAGCCTTAGACTCAACCCTATCAAGAAGAAAGGAGGAACCGGCCCCCCCCCAAATGTGAGAACAGTACTCCATACAAGAGCGAATAAGGCCCTTATATAATTTGAGTAACTGCTCAAGAGAGAAAAATTCTCACAACCTGAACAGTATTCCCAGCTTCTTTGAAGCTGCTTTAGCAACCATCGTGACATGTGGTTTCCAAGACAATTTATTATTCATGTTAAAACCAAGAATGTTAGTGTTGTTTACAGGTGAGACGGGAGATCCATCGAAGAAGAAAGGAAGAAAGAAGAGTTGGGAGGAGTTTTTGAGAGAGAGATGTGAAGAAGTTGAAGTTTAAAAAGAGTGGAATTTAACAAGGTTACTATGAATCCACCGAGAAATCCCATCCAGATCAGCAACAATAGAATATGAAAGTTGAAGATGAGAAGAAACTCTAGAAGCAAAAGAGGGAGCAGATTTGAAATGAGTAGAAGAATGTAGAGTTGATTCATCAGCATAAGAGTGAACAGAGTTAGAAGTGCAGTTGAAAAGGTCGTTAATGAAAAGTAAGAATAAGATTTAAACTCAAATGCAAAATGGATTATCCCCGTTTTGTCTACGAATCTCTCTATCTATCTGACCTACTGTATATACGTTAGTATATTATATTGTGATTCCAGTTTGAATACTTCTGGAAGGTGCTGTTTGAAGTTTGTTTTTCTTTAGTGTGTTAACCAATTGGGATGGATATTGCCCTGCAAATTCTTCATAAGAATAAGGTACAATGAACTCATTTTTCAGTCTGACGAAATCAAATATCTGAATGAATGTCCTTTAAAATATTAAATGTTTTACTTTGGAGAGTTCTATCAATATCATTATGGGTAATCTAGAATTTCAGCCCACAAAGGAATATCAAATTTTCCTGAGATTCTTCATATAAATCTTCGTTTCTTCAATTTTTTTCAGCAGAACTTAATATCTAAAAATTTAGACTGCAAAATATTAAAAATATATGTGTAACTGAAGACGCTACTGAAAACTATTAACAAAAGTGATGCCTGGAAACAAGTTAAAAATTTTAGGAAATCTTACCCTGCAATGACTGTTAAACTACCCTAGTTAAAGCTATTCTCTAAAATGTCTAAAAAAGTCCAGTAAATGCTGCTCTGTATTCCTCCAAAGTCTGAACAAGCCGCGAAGTAAAATTTCTTCATGTAGGGACATGTCTAGGAATTGTCTTTGAGGTATGTTCTTTAGGTCGATTTGTCTTTTTAGAAATCTTTTGGAAAAAGCGAACCAAGGCCAGGTAATGTTTTGAAAAACGTTCAGCATTCTTTCAGATAGGTGAGTGCCTGATATAATATTAAGTATAGTTTATGATATTTTTCTATAACTATCGCTCTAAGGCCGTTTTTGTAAACAGTCATGGCAGCAGCTCCTTTAAATGTCTAAGCAATCAATTTATCTGCTAAATTAAACTCAGAAAAAATAATTTCGCCATTGGAAATCCTATCATTTCTTACATCAGTGAAAGAAATAAATCTTTCTTTGGTTTCTCCTGTATCCGAATCAAAATATCCAAGAGCGGTTGAAAGTTGAGATGCATTTATAATAATCTGAAGTTTCATCAAACATGATTGCCACAAAAGAGGTTTCTGAAACCTCTTGTTTTATTTTGTCCATTAAAACATCAGCTACTGAAAGAATCAAATAATTTTGTATGTGATTTGGAGTTTTACGAATTGTGTATGAATTTTATATATGAATACTGAGAGGAGAGTCATATTTTGGTAAGTAGTTAATTGCACCTAAATATACCCCAGTGTTAAATGAATCTTGTAATTCACAGTGCCTTCGAAATGGTAATTCATATATGGTTAAAAATATTTAATATTTCCCTATTTTTATGCAATATAACAATTGTGCTTGTCCCACACTGGCAAGAAGCTGTGAATCTTACTCTATATCTATTCAAATGTTTTAAATTGTAGATCACTAAAAATATATGATTGTGACTTTTCATATTTCATTAATGGCATTGTTCAGATTATTCAGATTCCCATAATCAATTTTGAACCAAACTGTTTGATATTTAGAAAACATAAGGTAAACATAAAACATGATTAACAAAATAGTCTATTTAATTTAACACTTCCTGAAAGCCACTCGGTTTTCTCATTTTGGGTTGCATGAAAATGTCGAACATATTCTTGTCCTTTGCCTTTGTGAGGTGCTTAAAAATATATATATATATATATATATATATATATATATATATATATATATATATATATATATATATATATATATATATATATATATATATATATATATATATATATATATATATATATATATTATATATATATATATATATATATATATATTATATAAGCGTGTGAATTAAGGCCAATTGCTAAGATTCGTTGTTTCATTTAAGTAATGGATACATTATTAAATTAATATTTAATTCTCTTTGATAAAATATTGAAAGGATTTTCAATATTCATCCTCAAGCCCTTTAATGGAATATATATATATATATATATATATATATATATATATATATATATATATATATATATATATATATATATATATATATATATATATATATATATATATATATATATATATATATATATATATATATATATATATATATATATATATATATATATATATATATATATATATATATATAATATATATAGGGATTTATTCCGTTTCACTCTGTTGGCCCTTTGGCTCATTCCTTTTCGAGTTTCATCTTCTCAGAGGGTTTCTAGTGTATCTTTGACTCACCTTGGAGTCCCAATACTCCCACAACCTTTTCCTTTCTTCACATGAATCCTACAAACTTACAAGTATGTACACATGCATTCCCTTTTAATTAAAAAAGAATTTTCACAATGGCGAAACGTAAAACTGCTTTGGAGAAGTTTGAAGGGGCTTCCAAATATTGCCCCTCATTCACTCCTTCCACCATTATCCCTAGGGAGTTGATGGCATCCGATGATGGGGTTTGTGCTACCAAGACTTTGAAGCCTACTTGCCTGGTGAATGGTCTTCTTTTTATATTAACTCTCTTCCCCAATTTCCACTTTGTTGAACACCACCTCCCTACTTCTAAACCTCATCTCTCGTTCCTAGCTGAAACCCAGGTGTCTGACTGCTCTGACAACAAACCCTACTCTGTTTCCTCCTTCTGTCTCTATCCTCAATTTCCTTCCAAAGACGGATGTTGCTCATATGCCAACGATGTTTTCTGTTCTCGTGTCTCTAATTTGGAGTCGTCTGAATTCTCTACTTTATAGCTTAAACTTTCCTTCAACTCTACTACTAATTTCATTTGTTCTGTCTATTTATCTTCTATTCTACCGAATAAAAAATTCTTAGACTACTTTAACTCCAAAATAGAACACATTTTTCTTCTTCTCCTTTCTCCGAAATCATCATTTTATGTGATTTCAATGTTCACCACCGCCAACGGCTTTCATCAAGATCTCATGATCCAGCTGGTGAACTCGCCTACCACTTTCTATTTAGAACAACCTTGAGCAGTTGGTGTATCTCCCTATCCGTATCCCTGATCACCTTCGTGATGAACTCAATATACTTGATCTTTTCCTAACTTCTTATCCTTCCCCTTATTCTGTTAAACTCTTTCCCCCACTGGATTCATCCGATAACCTTCTTATCTCTGTATCTTGTTCTTTCTCTTCAGGTGATTCTCTCTGGCATGGAGGCGTACATTCCATTTTCTTTCCCTTCTACTAAACCTAACAAACCTTGGTTTAACTCTGCTTGTTTTTGGAGTATCCGAGAAAGGGACGCTGTCTTCAGGGATAACCGTCGTCTTCAAACTTCACAAACTCATGCAACTTATAACTTCATTCAGGAATAGTGCAAAATCTATTCTCCGCAACACTAAAAACTCATTTTTACCTAGAAAATGCAAAAATCTTTCTGGTTCTTCTTCACTCCCTTTCTGATATTTTGCATGCAATGTCAACTCTAACTTTGCTTTTTCCTCTTACCTTACTCTAGTATCTTCTGACTATACAACTACGGTTTTGCCTTCCTCTAAAGCTGAACTCTTCGCTCAAATTTTTGCCTCTAATTCAACCTTAGACGATTCCGGAGCTGTTCATACTCTTTCAACCCCCTCCAACTCATTTATACCTAAAATGTAATTTCTTCTAAAGACGTCATTTCTGCTCTCTCTGACCTTAACACTAAGAAGGCGTACGGTCCTGATTGTATTCCTCCTGTGGCTCTCAAAAGATGGGTTTCCGAGCTTGCACCCTTCCTTGGTAAACTATTTCTTCTATGTCTTTCTATTTCCGCCCTCCCTTCTACTTGGAAACGTGCACTCATTCAACCTGTACCGAAAAAGGGGGGACCCCGATCAACACTCTAACTACCATCCTCTTTCTTTTAACCTCTATTCTTTCTAATTTTTCGAATCTATCCTTAACAGGAAGATTTGGAAACATATCATCAATTCTTCTAATCTTATCTCTGATCGCCAGTATGGGTTTCGTAAGAAACGCTCTACTGGTGATCTTCTTTCCCTTCTATCTGACTCTTGATCTTCCGCTCTTCGGCATTTCGGTGAATCTTTTGCTGTCGCACTGGAAATATCGAAAGCTTTAGACAGAGTCTAGCACAAAGCTTTGATTTCCAAACTTCCCTCTTTCGGTATCCATCTTTCTCTATCTTCCTTCTCTCTGATATCATTTCTGTTCATTCTATTTCAGTTGTTGTAGACGGCCACCGTTCATCCTATAAATATATTAATAGTATTGTTCTTCAAGGTCCTGTCCTATCCCCAACACTTTTTTTGTTCTGAATTAATGACCTTCTATCTTTACTCCATCTCCTATCTATTCCTATGCCGACGACTCCACCCTGCATTTTATTCCTTTCAAATTGAAAGGCACCCTTCCCAATAACAGTTAATAGACTCAATGAGGGTAGCCTTGGAGCAACTAACCTCTAATATATCTCGTATTTCAAACTGGGGCAAAGAAAACATAGTCGTTTTCAATGCCTCAAAAACTCAATTTCTCCATCTTTCTACTAAACACAATCTTTCCACACAACTATGATATCTTCTTTGAAAACACACAACTCAAGCCTTCATCTCTCCTTAATATTCTCGGTGTTTCTTTTACTCGTGATCTTTCTTGGAAAGAAGGTATTCTGAGACTGCTTCAGAATTTCTTCACTCTATTCCACTTGTTTACTCTGTATAGAGGTGTTGTTCGCCCCTGTATAGAATATGCGTCGTCACACATCTGGGGTGGTTCCACTTATACAGCTCTGCTTGAGAAGGTGGAGGTTAGAGCTTTTCGTCTTATCAACTCTTCTGCTCTCACCAATTCTTTCCAGTCTCTTTCTGCCCGTCGAACTGTTGCTTCACTCTCTCTATACTATTACTATTACAATAAACACTTCTCTTCTGAATTCTCCAGTCGCATACCTCCTCCATTGAGAAGGGCTAGAGCGACACGTCTTTCTACACATTCTCATCCTTTCTGAGTCCATTCTCCGACCCCAGACTTAACAGCTATGCTCAATCTTACATGTACTCTATTGGTAAAGTCTGGAACACACTCCTTTCATCTACTTTCCCAACTTCCTATGACTTAAACACCTTTAAACGCCGTGCATCAAGACGTCAGCCTTTTAAATTGACCCGATTTCGGGTTTTAATTTGATAGGCCTTCGGCCTTTGCCTACCAGAGGTATTTTATATATATATATATATATATATATATATATATATATATATATATATATATATATATATATATATATATATATATATATATATATATATATATATATATGAGCAAATCCAAAGCTCAGACGATCGAGCACTCGCTTTGCAAGCGAGAGGTCCAGGGTTCGAGGCCTGGTCGGAGTAGAGAAATTTGGTCAGTTCTCTCTTGCGCTTAGCCCTGCTCACTTGTGCGTAATAAGTACATCTGCGGAATGCTTACTGCAAGTGGCATCAAAGTCGGCATTCATGGTATCCTGGCCAGTCAGCTAATAACCCTTCCTGGGGAATGATTTTAATTTTAATTTATATATATATATATATATATATATATATATATATATATATATATATATATATATATATATATATATATATATATATATATATATATATATATATATATATTTTAGTGCACTCATTGTTAATTAAAGTTGCAACATAATTACTACTTTCGTTCTCAAAAAGAGAAGCTTATTCTGTGTGCGGTTTTAATTATTAATGAATTATTCATTAATAATTGGAGTACTTCTTGCAATTTTCTTCAGATTCTTTGTTACTTTATTTCTCTGTTTACTTAGATGAATTATATATATTTCAGAATACATAAAAATATTATATTTTACTTATATATATATATATATATATATATATATATATATATATATATATATATATATATATATATATATATATATATATATATATATATATATATATATATATATATATATATATATATATATATATATATATATATATATATATATAATATATATATATATATATATATATATATATATATATATATATATATATATATATATATATATATATATATATATATATATATATATATATATATATATATATATATATATATATATATATATATATATATATATATATATATATATATATATATATATATATATATATATATATATATATAGAGAGATACAGAGAGAGAGAGAGAGAGAGAGAGAGAGAGAGAGAGAGAGAGAGAGATGCACATTTTTTTTTATTTTTTGGAAAATTGAATTTTGATAAGAACCTGCCCTCATTTGGTTTGTGTACATATTAGAGTAATGTATGCTAAAGTTCAGCTTCGTTGAATTATAATAACACATGTCGCCTTCCATTCAAAGTTCGTGAAATACTCTTTAAAATCTTTAGAAATGAAAATAAATATTTTATTTTATTTCAAGATCATTTCGAAAAGTTATTTACTGAAAGGTTTTCAATGCCAAATCCAAAGTATTTTTCAGGGCATTTTCTTCTAAAATCTTGAAGAACCGAAGAGAAAATATCTTTTTATATATTTTTTAATAAAATTGTTTTAAAATTTTAGTAAATATTATCCAAAACATTATTAGATGAACGAAGTCAAAAGTATTATTACCTTTAATAGACGGTGATTAGTCATTATCCTTTGTTATTTTTTATTATATTCTTACATTTGCTTTATTCATTCTTCTGCTAAATCCTTCATAATCTGGAATTTCAATTATATTTTATTTCCATCCTTGTATTCTTCTAGATTATCACATTCTTTTGGATGCATTGATAATAATACTCTTGAAATATTAAATCTTGTAAATGAACTTCGTAAATATTTACTTAATAAGCTTTATTATAAATTTAGTTATCATTATCTTCCAGAACTTTAACTGCATAATCTTTTCATAAAATGAATTTCTTTGAAATATCTTCATAAATTACATCGCATCTTCATCGTTAGATGAAATTATTTTTGCAACCGTTTTCATTCAATCTTCCTCCAAATTCTTTCGACGATTAAAGCAAAGCATGCGCATTCTTCATTAAGATAATATAAATGATTAATATATTTAAAATTAGCATTATTTTTGCAACCTTCTTCATTCAATCTTCCTCCAAATTCTTTCGTCGATTAAAGTAAAGCATGCGCATTCTTCATTAAAATAATATAAGCGATTAATAAATTTGAAATTAGCAGCATCAGCTATCACTTTATTAATACTTCTGTACTCGCAAAGCAATCTTCTTCCAGAGACTCACTGCGAGTCTGGAAGCTATAGGAATCCCCAAGAAAGTTGTAAAAATATTAACTAATATAAATTTCTAAACAAGACAAGAGATGATGTGGGATAGAATCCCATACATGTTAGTGTTGTAAAGTTAAAGTAGTCGTTGTCAGTACTGTAGGATAGTCCTTCGAAATCGACAAAAAACTTTCAGTGTCGTATAAATAATGGGACTTGTCGTCAGTTTCTCTGTGATTATATTCTAGTGTTTCTTTTAAAACACTTGCATTTTCAATTTAGTTGTTAACCTAGCGTCTCCGGATTTCTTACCAGTTATTCCTTTCATTGGCCTCTTTCAATTTCATTATTCATAAGATGACTCATTCTTCAAGTGTGTAGAAGACCAACATTTTTATTTCATCATAAAAATAACTTTAGAAGACTTTTGAAAACATGGATGCATCGCAGAAGTTCATGCTAGAATTCTGTAACAATCAATCAATGTTCCAGAATTAGCCTTTGTCAGAAAGTCGTAACTCATTCTTGTCTTACGTCGCTTCTTGTTTAAGTAGTCTCTTTTTATATTGTCTATCATGCTTTTAAACACTAGAAATATCTTCTAACTGTTCTTGTTAACTAGCATCACTATTTCTGCCCTTGCGCTGAACTTAGCGGTTTTTGAGATTTTTCAGAGTTGAGATGATTGAGAACATGTCAATAGTTTTGATGGCTCTAAAAAACATGATCATCACGGTATGATAGTTAATTATCGCAGTATATAGTACTGCAAAGTGGTTTTTCTTGTCTGCTAAAAACATTGCTCCTATACCTAGTCATGAAATGTCTTTTACTATCATAGAACTTCTACCAGCTATTCTGTAGATTCATATTGTACTTCTCAGGATTCATTAGTATCTCCGCATCCGTCTGTCTTATCTGGATAAAATGAAGGAACTAATTTTCCTAACACCAACTGTTCTCATCTCACAATTTCCTCTTATCTAATACCTCGCTAATTCTGATATCCGTTCATAGTGCGCGTGATCAGGAATTAAGTTGAAAAAGAAACCTTAGCACTTAGCGTTGCGAAACCATCTCAGTGAATTATATTGAACAAATAATTGATTTCATCAAGTGCGTGAATTCATATCTGGTGCCTGGGGAAAGATAAGAAGCGGATTCAGTATAAATTTTCCTATTAATGAAGGTACTTTTTACATGATGGATCAAATATTATCAATGATTTTAATAAGTCGAGCAAACTGCCCAAATCTGAGACTAAAATTACCTACTAAGTTTTCTCAAAGCCAAGTGTAATAGAACATTTTACGTGGCGAAGGATATCATACAAACTTCTGCTTTCTCTTCTGTGTCCGTGACAGAATTTCCTAGCAATTAATAGCTCTCTTATTTACAGCTAAATTTTCTTAAAAAAAAAAAAAAAAAAAAAAAATCCATTTGTATTCATGAGGATTCTTGAAGTTTCGTGAATAAAAGTACTTTGGTTGAACTAATATTTTTCTAAGTAATAATAATAATAATAATAATAATAATAATAATAATAATAATAATAATAATAATAATAAAATAATAATAATAATAATATATTAATAATTTTCTTTTCATTAATATATATATATATATATATATATATATATATATATATATATATATATATATATATATATATATATATATATATATATATATATATATATATATATATATATATATATATATATATATATATATATATATATATATATATATATATATATATATATATATATATATATATATATATATATATATATATATATATATATATATATATATATATATATATATATATATATATATATATATATATATATATATATATATATATATATATATATATATATATATATATATATATATATAGTATAAAA
>SEYY01019988.1:55000-59623 GCA_009176605.1 Armadillidium nasatum
TGAGAGCGAATATTAGAGAAGGAGGGAGTGGAAAGTAGAAGGGAGGTACGGGAGAAAGAACTTGGTGATCAACAATGATGGCCAAGGAAAGCCACACAAGGTCCTAAAATTTGTTACTTTATCTTGCATCCTGCTTTGAATAACCATTCCATTTCTGTTTAATAATTCCAACTTTCCTTTTTGCTTGAAGTCAACGTTTTTTAAAACTAAACTGGAAAAGAAAATTTATTTCAAGCCACTAACTTTCATTATATAACTTTAACCATTGTACTTTCTGAAGTTTTCTGAATATTTGGAAATATCTTATATATTCTGATGACTTCCGTATAAAAGAGCTTCAGTGATGATTTTTTTTTTACTTTTCCGCTAATTCTTTCACTTCTACTCTTCAGCATTTCGGTATATCTTTCATTGTAATGCTGGACATTTAGGTAAGATCTGGAACAAATCTTTGATTTCTCAATTTTCTACTTTCGGTATTAATTCTACACTCTGTAGCCTGCTCAATAATTTCTTTTCCGGTTGTCTACAGCAGCTGTTGTAGACATCAACCTTTTATACTTTAAATCTATTAGTAGTAGTCAAGGTTCTTGTCCTTTCCCCAGCTTTTTTTTCTACTTTTCTTCAATGACCGTCTCTTATTTAATTACCAATCCACTGATATGCCGACGACTCCACCCTGTCATTACTCTTTTTCTTTTGAAAGAAGCTCCATCCAACAACAAACAACTCATTAAGGAGAGTGTAGGACTGGAGCAACCAATCCCCTCTAATCTTTCACCAATTTCTTGCTGAGGAAGAGAAAACATGATTGTTTTCAGCGTCTCCCCCAAAAAAACAGTTCCTCTATATTTTTACTCGATATAATTTTCCACACAAATTTAATATATTAGAAAATATACAACAAAAACTTTCATCACTTCTTAATATTTTTGCATTTCTTTTTTTCCTTTGGTCTTTCTTTAAATGACTATATTATATCCCTTTTTATACAAGCTTCTAAGTGGTAGGGTGGTCTGAGACTCCTTCAAAAAGTTTCTTTCCACTGCCTCAATTTCTTGCATTTCATTTTACCTGAAGTATGCCTCAAAAGTCTGAAGTGTTCCATCTCCCAACATTTCAAATGAAAGGTGGAGTCTAGGGCTTTTCATTATTTATCAACATTTTCACTCTCTCTAACCTTTTCTTTTTCCTTTTGTCGAAATTTCTGTCATTCTCTTTATACTATTACTATTATCAGTCACTGTACATTTGAATTCTCCAGTCGCATAACTTCTCCATTGTGGATTCTTGGAACAAACTTCTTCAAACCGTATCACCTTTCTCTCTCCAACTCTCTGTTCCCAGACCTAACCGATAAATTAATATATATATATATATATATATATATAATATATATATATATATATTATAATATATATATATATATATATATATATATATATATATATATATATAATTTATTTCGTTTTTTATAGAATTACTAATATCTTTTACTAAAAAATCAAATTTGACACGTTGCAAATATATTTTATAAAAATATATTTGACAAAATTGCATTTTGTACGGATAAATAAATTTGACAAGATTGCATTCGATTTATTTGAAACAAAAGGACCCTTTCTGTATGCTATTTATTTATTTATTTATTTATTTATTTATTTATTTATTAATTCATTTTTTTTATTGTGATTAAAAAATTGGGTAATTTAAGTGTCACTGGACAAGTTTTTTTCATATATCGGAGCCACAAATAGGAAATGATCTGAAATCAAGTAAATTCGGTAAATTGAAGGGCTTAAAACAATTTTTTACATTAAGGGGAGCGGACATTTTCATTGGGACATTTTGTCGATTATTTTTTTAAATAAAATTTTTAATTTTAACAATAGAAAGATGAAACTTGGGACATGATTATAATTGGGAACGATTAAGAACACAAAAACCTTTAAAATTTTTATGATGAAAAGACTTACAAACTACGACGATTTCACAATATATCATTCATATATATGCATTCGTAGACGTATTGCCCTCTGACTCTCTTTTTACCAGGTTGCTGCATCAGCATAAGAGTAAATTTTAAGATGTTTTATAACTATTTTGGAGCTAAAAAAAATTCAGTTTAGAAATTGTTTTGGCAAATATTGTTATTACAGAAACGAAATATTTCGAAATTAATTAAATTATGTAAATTGAATCGCTGTTAGCAATTTTTTTTTTTATTTTCTTTCACAAAAATAAATAAATAAATAAATAAATAAAATAAAAATAAAATAAAAATAAGATAGTGAAAATATTCTTTTGTTTAAAATAAATTGAATGCAACGTTGTCAAAGTTATTTATCTTTACAAAATGCATCGTGTGAAAAATATTTTTGCCAAACATTTTCCAACGTGTCAAATTTATTTTTAAGTAAAAAATAAAAATATATAAAAAACGAAATAGATTAAATTTAGTCTCACACAAAATATATATATATATATATATATATATATATATATATATATATATATATATATATATATATATATATATATATATATATATATATATATATATATATATATATATATATATATATATATATATATATATATATATATATATATATAAGGTTGGCCGACGCACCTGGTACGGGGCGGTGCGTGGTGCTGGCCCCTGGTGAGCGCTGCATCATTGCTACCCTATCCTACGATGATCTTCTGTCCCGCAATTTTATATATATATATATATATATATATATATATATATATATATATATATATATATATATATATATATATATATATATATATATTATATATATATATACATATTATCACATCACCGATGTTCTCGGGCAGAGTTCTATTCAAGAATGGGGTTTCTTAATAAAAAAAAAAAAATCCTACAAGTCTCACCTAACGCAAATTTTTAGGTGAGCACAGATGTGGGCTTTAAAGTAATTGAGATTAAATTCAGCAGAAAAACAGAAGATGGGAGAGAATTCCACAAAACGGAGGTGGAGTTGCCTATGTCCACGCGAAATTAATGTGAAGACAATGCACCCCTTGTGCTACGAGGACGTCGTAAAGGTGGAAGTATACGAGTGGTCAGTTCCCTAGAGCATTTGCTTCTGTAGTACCTATAGAAAAGAGACAAGGCACCAACATCACGTCGCGTAAAGGAAGAGTCAAGTGAGTTAGTAAGAGTGGAACAGTTTATAAGTCTTTTGCTCTTTGACTCAACCCTATCCAAAAGACGGGTGAAGTCTGAGCCACCCAAGATATGAGAGCAGTACTCCATACAAGGGCGGATGAGACCCTTCTATAATTGGAGTAACTGCGAAAGAAGAAAAAAATTCTTGCAGTCTAAGCAGAACTCCCAGCTTCTTTGAGGACCGCCATAGCAACCATTGTGATGAGGTTTCCAAGACATTTTTTTGTTTATGTGAAGTCCAAAGATGTTTATATTGTCAACAGGAGAGACGGGAGAACCGTCGAAAGAGATAGAAAAGTTAGGAGGTGTCCTTGAGAGGGAGATTTCGAGAAGTTGAGTTTTTAAAGAGTTGAATTTCACAAGGTTGAGACGACCACACTGGCAAAATCTATCCAGATCTGCAAGAATGGAATCAGAAAGATGAAGATGATAGGCAACTTTAGATGCAAAGCAGGGAGCAGATTTGAAATGAGTAGAAGAATGGAGGGTCGAGTCATCTGCATATGAATGAACAGGGTTAGATGAGCAGCTGAGAAAATCATTAATGAAAAATAGGAATAGAGTAGAAGACAAAACAGAACCCTGAGAAAACACAACTATTCACAGAAAAGGAAGAAGTCGCCCCGTCAACAACAGCAGAAATGGAACGATTGGAAAGAAAGTTAGACATAAGTAAGCAAAGAGAAGGAGGAAACCCAAAGGAGGGGAGTTTGGAAAGTAGTGACGCATGCCATACACGGTCAAGTACCTTAGATATGTCAAGCGTCACCACATAAATCTCTCCATATTCCCTAAGGGCAGAAGACCATAAATCTATGAGATAGGAAAGTATATCACCAGGATACCTCGAACGTCGAAAGCTATACTGGCGCTCATAAAAAAGGGAATGAGATTTCAGATGATCCAAGAAATGAGAGTTGAAAAGGGTTTCAAAGATCTTAGAATACAAGTAAGAGCTATGTGGTGGTAGTTAAAAGGATCAGAGCGACTACACTTCTTCGGAATAGGCTGGACAAATGCGCGCTTCCAACACTGAGGAAAAGTACTAGTATTGAGGCATAGAGAGAAAAGTTGAATGAGGGACGGAGACAGCTCAGAGGCACACTCACCTGAAACTCAGGGAGGAATGCCATCCTGGCCACTTGCCTTCCTTACCTTCATAGATCTAGTAGACCCAAGCACCTGATCAAACGTAATCACAGGTAAAGGCGTGGAACATCTGAGATTAGAAGAAGTAGGAAGATGATATATCGGAGTCATCCAGGGTTGAATTAAAGGAGAACAGTAGGCCAAAGAGAGAGAGAGAAGAAAGATAACGTCTTGAGAAGAAATTACAATATTTAGTATAAATGATTTGAAGTGGTTGGAGAAGGAAGAATATATTTTCGGAATTGAATTATAGACAAATGTTTGAGCTTAGA
>SEYY01019989.1:0-19481 GCA_009176605.1 Armadillidium nasatum
GTCTTTTCCGATATTCGCCCTGTAATTTTTTTTATTCGTCGAAAAATCAATATTCGTCCTACCTACGAAAGCCTATAACCTTAAAAATAAAAACTCTTAATAACAATCATTGTTTTTCTCATCCAAAGGTAAATTCTTTTTAAAATTTTATTTGTGTTTAGCGTTTATGTAGGCCTACACAGTGCGTATTACGTATTATTTATGGCAGTACGCTGTTTAATATGTACTGTAGTAAATTGTACAGTGTTTGAAATGATTTCGGAGATCGATTCTAGATTGAAATTTTTTTTTTTTTGTTAAAGAATAGATAGGCAAATTCGAGGCTGGGAACGAATTAATCCATTTTTAGTTAATTCCTATGAAAAAATTATTCGATATTCGTCTTTTTCGATATTCGTCATCCCCTCAGGAACGGATTAATGACGAATATTGGAGTTCCACTGTATATATATATATATATATATATATATATATATATATATATATATGAAATTCATATTTTTTGTACTTACATTATTTATAAAGAAGATCTATTTTCCTATCTTTTCTTAGAGCATATCTCTTTATTATTTTTTCATGCCATGAAGAGTCACTTGATAGCTCCGTTAAAAGCTCTTTTTCTATGGAAAGTAAAGACAAGAATGAGAGACGTTCCTGTCCTATAGTGTTCCTTGAGCAGCTTTTAATGCGATTTAAGCATGAAAAACTCCTTTCTACTGACGCTGTAGTTGCTGGAATGGTACCAATTAGACTAAAAAGTCTAAAAGTTTGTTGCAGTGTTATACACAAGTCATTCTCCACAATATTTTTCAAAATAGATTCTACATCTTTATCGTGAAAAAGTTTGCGGTTTTCTTCAGCATAGACTATATTTAACTCGTTTCGAAGAACATTATCATTAAAATAGTTTCCGTAAGTGTCCATCAGCGACTTCAGAGAATCGCTGGGAAATATTTTTTGAAATTTTGCAAACTGACAGGAATCTGCAAGTGCGAGAAATTTTAAAGCTGACATGTTGGAGAATCGAGTATTTATTTGAGTAGTAATATTATCTAAGACAGAATAATAATTCATTTTATAATGGCAAGACACAGAAGATTCATTATTTATTTTATTTCTTAAAGTACGTGGACCCTTTCCAGTTTCAATCTCAGCTTTTTTCATATAACTTAGGAAATTAGCATCATTTCGCATGTCATGTAGAGCTCTTTCACAAATAGATATATTTGAAATGCACATCTGAATATCTATTGTTTTTTTCTGGAGGACATTATACAGAATTTCAGTTTTCAGAAATATGTCATTGAAGATTAGTAAATAGAAAACAAAGTCAAATTCACACAATTTATTCTTGTAAGCCTCTGCTTGCCGGATTGTTTTGCTATTTGTACTTTCAGTTTTCATAAGTTCTTCGAACACTTCAATCAGCCCTTTTCTTTCTTTGAAAATAGAATTTACGATTTTAGAATTCGAATTCCACCTCACTTCACTGTGCGTTGGTATTTTTTTATTCACTATTCGATCTAAAACAGCAGTTCGTTTGGCTGACTTATGAAAAAACGAAGGTATTCCTTGTAAATTTGCAAAGAAAATATTAATGGCTGATACATTGCGACAGCTATGCTGTAGGACAAGGTTCAATCGATGTGCCAAACAATGAGTAAAAAGTGCTTGAGGAGCTAGACTACGAATTTTTGCCTGAAGCCCATTTAGCTCAGAAGACATTACACTAGCGCCATCATATGTTTGTGCAACGAGTTTATTTTTAAAATCAAATGGTTCTAATATTTCTACAAGTTTTTGGCATATTCCTGTTGCGCTTCGGTTTTCACCTACATCGTAAAAGCCTAAAAAATGCTCTTTTATTTTACCCAAAGAATCAACACAACGACAAATTACGGAACACTGAGTTAATTCAGATTTATCTGTCGTTTCATCGACTTGGATAGAAAAAAAGGGTGAGTCACGTATTATGTTGCAAATGGTTTCCTTTATTTCCATAGCTATGCACTCGATAATGTCGTTCTGAATAGTTTTTGACAGACCAGTAAATCCACGCATCTTTTCCCAATGGTTTTTTAATTCTTCATTATTATTCATCATCACAAAGAAAAACTCTTTAAAATTCCCTTGGTTGTACGAATCTTTAGATTCATCATGTCCACGGAAAGATAACTCTTGTTTAGCCAGTAGACAAGTAAGATCAATTAGTACTTTGAATATCTGTCTATTTTTAGCAACTATTTCATTAAATGCCTTTCTTGATCTTTTTGCTTGCTCGTTTATTTGTTCCAAAACGGTCAAGGACTCTTTACTTAATGTCTTAAAAGTAACTTCATTTTGAATGTGGTCTTTCGAACTAGAGTGCCTATCCAAGGCAATAGACAGATTTTTCCAGTCGTTATACCCTTCATTACACCATACATTTCTCTTTCTTCCTATAAGAGTACATGGCCAACAAAATAAACGATTTTTTTTGTAAACTACCACAAAGCCACAAAAATTTATCATACCATGTCGATTTAAATGCTCTAGTACCTTTTTTACAAACATGTATATGGGTAAGTTTTGGTGTTGTTCTCCCTTCTTTTAAAATTAATCTTTTTTCCTCCTCAGATCTTGAAGCAAAAGGATTCTCTAATAAAGAAGCTATTATGTCATTACTGAAGTTCATTTTCACCAGTAAAATATTAATATTAATTTTCTACAGAAAAAACGCACATATATGTATATATATATATATATATATATATATATATATATATATATATATATATATATATATATATATATATATATATATATATATATATATATATATATATATATATATATATATATTGATGTATTTTGTACTTGCATTTATTTATTTTTCTTTCTTTCCCCTGAGCAAAATCTTTAATTTCTCATGCAATGTTGAGTCACTTCTTTTTAAAAACTAACAGCTCATTTTTTATTAAAAACACACAAATCAGTAATAAATTAATATTTAATAAATGATATTTAAACAAACTTTAGCACAAAAAACCAAAATTAAAGAACGTAGACTCAATTTTAGGCTTTGATACGAAGAACAAAAAGGCGCGTATGGAGACGCCTGCCTGACTCATACCCGTGCTCATACTGACTCAGATCTAGTGTCTTATCGATACACATAGTATATTTTTTATATTGTGTTACAAGTCAGTTTTCAGTATTCTATATAAATTATGAATTAAATAAATTGGGGTAAGAGATGATCAAGTTAAATAACATTATTATTATTATAATATTATTATTATTTCTGACAATGTAATTTAAATTTTATTTAAAAAAAAGGACTGCTTTAGAGACCACAATAGAATGAGTAGTATATATTTATACTGTGAAGAGTCGGCGTAGGGAGATGATGCCTACAGTTGCCGAGAAGGAATATATTTTTTTGACCGAGAAAATTAGTCTTCACTCAGCGCTAGTATGAAAAAAGGGAATTAGGTTCAAATTTACGTCGGCGGCTTTTAGTATGCCTTTAAAATCAATCATATATATATATATATATATATATATATATATATATATATATATATATATATATATATATATAATATATATAATATATATATATGCTAACTTTGTAATATTTTTGGGTTCAAAAAAGCAAGTAGGCGTTGCCTACTCTGCCTACCCTGAAAAGCCGCCACTGATATATATATATATATATTATATATATATATATATATATATATATATATATATATATATATATATATATATATATATATATATATATATATATATATATATCCTATCCCCTCTATTATTTAACCTGTACACAGCAGACCTACCCATCCCACAAACACCAGACAAAACTAATAACATACACCAATGACATATACATCACAATACAAAACCGCTCCATACCCACAGCCACCACACTCACTCAATCATACATCCAACAACTAGAAACATGGCTAAAATCAAACAGAATGACAGCTTCCAAAAATCCTCAATTACTCTTACTACTACCAACAGACACCAATCTTCCCTCCACCCCCATGTAAAACTAAATAATACCCTCATTCCTTTAAATAAATTCCCAAAGATCCTAGGCCTCACATATGACACACATTTCACCTTCTCAAAACACATCGAAAACATAACCAACACTGCAAACAGGAAATTAAACATCATCAAACACTGTCACATAATTTCAGTAACGAACTAACCACCCTCATCACAGCATACAAACAGTTCATCAGACCTACACTTAATTACGCATCTCCAGCCTGGTACCCTGCCACCTCACCCTCAAACATGGAGAAGTTACAAAAAAAAACAAAATACCGCTCTTCGAATCCTCACAGGTTGCACTAGAACCACTCCAATTCAGCATTTACACGAAGAAACAAAAATACTCCCGATCCGTATTCACCTTGACATGATAGGAACCCAATTCTACACAAACACCCTAGACATTTCACAACCCTGTCACTATACCCTACAAGACCACACAAGACGCCGTCTAAAATTACATCCATCATCCCTTGCCTTATACTACAGTAACATATTCAGAACCATTCCACCTACTGCAAACAACACACCACTAATCAAACACATACACACCATCATAACACAAAATTATCTCAACACCCGCCAACCAAATCATCTTCTCAACGAAACAACCCCCCGACATAGCAAATACACAAAGCACATTACAACGCAAAATCCAAATTACCCTATGCAGATTAAGGTCAGGCCACTACCCTAACCTACAACCATACAAACATAGATTCAATATACAAAACACACTATCCCCAATATGTCAAAGATGTATGCAAGAACCAGACACAACAGAACATCTCCTTCTGAGATGCCCCTCTCTTACACAACACAGAACCCTCCATCACATCACCTCTCTGAGAGACCCTTGGACTCGGCCGGCAGCTGTCGCGGATTTCATAAAGGTAGTGTGGCCCTTCCTGTGAGGAAGGTCCAAGGGGAAAAAAAGTAAGTAAGTAAGTATATATATATATATATATATATATATATATATATATATATATATATATATATATATATATATATATATATATATATATATATATATATATATATATATATATATATATATATATATATATATATATATATATATATATATATATATATATATATATATATATATATATATATATATATATATATATATATATATATATATATATATATATATATATATATATATATATATATATATATATATATATATATATATATATATATATATATATATATATATATATATATATATATATCCGTATATATATATATATATATATATATATATATATATATATATATATATATATATATATATATATATATATATATATATATATATATATATATATATATATAGCAACCTTATATTTATTTATTTTCTTTATTTTTGGGACAAAACTTTATATTAACATACATAGGGGAAAAAAAAAAAATCAGACAGTTTAAGGACAACAGCTTCAGTATTTAGAATAAATGTTTTATTTTATTATTTTTTTTGGTAATTATGCAAGGTTAGTCTCTTACCTGGTAATTAGTGTTTAAAAATATAAAAGTGGAAATGTAATATTGAAGAAAAACAAAATAGGTCGGAAAATCAAATTCACTAAATTAAAATACACTTAAGATAGTAAAACTAGATTTCAAGCATCATAAAGCTTGGTTTTCATCTGCTACTTAGACAATATGATGTAAGAAATTGGGCAGAGGAAGATAATCAGAAAATATATTGATACTAATGTAAGTATATAAATTTTTAAATCTAACTAGTTCAACGTAACCTAACCTTGACTTAAAGGGTAAATATATGCTAGCAACTAGCATATAGGATTAACATAAAAAAAAAAAAGGAGCTGAAATATATTTTGCAATTATTTAAAATATCTAACAACACTATGAAATATCAATACATTTTGTGATGTCATTCTCTGCCTGTATCTCAACATGGGGTAATCACAATTAGTGTAGTCAGCCTAATTATATCATTTTGTAACAGGATTTTTCTGACACATTTTTATTGTTTTTCTTCTATATTACATTTCCAGTTTATATTATAAATAACTAAATACCAAGATACAAACAATGCATAATAACTTTTTTAAATGATTTTTCATATTTCTATGAATTTTTTCTCTGCTTAAATGTGGAGGT
This sequence comes from Armadillidium nasatum, assembly GCA_009176605.1. NCBI lineage: Eukaryota > Metazoa > Arthropoda > Malacostraca > Isopoda > Armadillidiidae > Armadillidium > Armadillidium nasatum. The sequence continues at coordinate 6,190 of SEYY01019989.1, forward strand.
AATTGTAGCATTCACAGTAGTAGATTTTTTTTGTACAAGACCAGGTTGCTGAAACTATCAACATACCTATGTATTGCAAGTTCAACTGAAACTATATATATTATTATTATTAATGGTTTCCTAAAAACTTTTTAAAATATTAATATCATAAATTCAAGGTATAACACGTTAGAATTATTACAAATAGTTTTACTGTACTATAAAAAACGCCAGTTGATTGGTTTGAGATTGCAAGAAGAATGGATCCGTTTTGAGGCTAGATAAACTTATGAAATGAGTTTGCTACATGATCATAGGAATGGAAAATTACAAATTTTATAACTTTCGGAGGAAAAAATTATTATTATTATTATTATTTTATATATATATATATATATATATATATATATATATATATATATATATATATATATATATATATATATATATATATATATATATATATATATATATATACAGGTGAATATTGGTTTTTATATAGTCTTGCATTACAGAGGTGTGTTTGTTGAATCAAGCAGTATGGTGAGGGTAAGTACTGAATGTCCTATAGGATACAAGATTTGAAGAAGAGATCTAGCTATTAGATATTGTGGACAGTGGAGAAGTAAGTGTGGAATGTCCTCTACAATGGTGTGACACCAAGGATAGAAAGGCCATCCTGTGATACCCAATCTGCAAAGGTGAGAGTTCAATCTCGTATGACCTATTCTCAATCTAGTAAAGGCAGTATCCAGTCTCCAGTTATGATTGATATATGTATGTGAATGAGCAGAAGAATCCACCCTGAACTGGCCCAAGTGAGAGATAAACAGGGAAGTTTGAAGTTCCCAATCCCATTTAGTCCTATAAACCTTGTTCATAATAGCACCTGGCTTTGTTTTTAAATCCCTATGGGTAATTCCATTCAAACTCTCAACACTTAGGTATGTTGCTAGTTTCAGCAACCTGGTCTCATACAAAAAAATTGACTACTGTGAATGCTATAATTACCAATAAGGAAAATAGTGATTAATACAGTGGACTAAATTTTTGCACTTAAACTTAATATTTTAAATTTTTTTTTTTTTTTTACATGTTGCCACCACTCACGGGTAGAGCCCTTTTCAAGGAGGGGCATAATTAAGATATAAAAAAAAAAAACATCCAATTCGGAACCTAACATAGATCCCTCAGGTGGACGCAGACAGAGGCTTTAAAGAGAAGTTGCTGAAATACAGCAGGAAAAACAGATGAAGGAAGGGTGTTCCACAGAACAGAGGTGGCTGGAAAGGAGGAGGTACCACAACGTACAAGTCTAGAGTTTGCAAAGCCCAAACAAAATTCATGTGTAAGCATGGCACCCCTTTGCTACGAGGGCAACGCAATGGTGGTTGAATGGTAGAGGTCAACTCCCTCAAGCACCTGCCATTGTAGTACCTATGTTACTGCACCAATGTTATGTCACAGAGAAAGAGAGTCAAGGGAGTTTGAAAGTAAGGGACAGTTTATTAGTCTCTTAGCCTTAGACTCAACTTTATCCAAAAGAAGGGTGGAACTGGAACCACCCCAAATGTGAGAACAATACTCTATACAAGGACAGATAAGACCCTTATTATATTTGTAGTAACTGTTCTTAAGAAAAAAAACTCCTGCAACCTGAACAGAATCCCTAGCTTTTTAAAGGCCACCTTAGCAACCGTTGATACGTTTTCAAGATAATTTATTGTTTATGTTCAGACCAAGAATATTTATGTTGTTCACAGGTGAGACGGGAGAGCCATCAAAGGAGATAGGAAAGTTGGGAGGTGTTTTAAAGAGAGAGATGTGAAGTTGAGTTTTCAAAGAGTTGAATTTCAAAGGGTTGCGATGGCCCCACCAGGAAATCTCATCCAGATCAAAAAGAATGGAATTAGAAAGTTGAAGACGAGTAGCAACTCTAGAAGCAAAAGTGTGAGCAGATTTGAAATAAGAAGAATGGAGAGTTGAGTCGTTGGCACTCGTCTTCCTTATGTTTATAGATTTCAGGATCCCATGCACCTGATCATACAAAATCATGGGTAAAGACGTGGTACACCTGAGAGAAGAAGTAGTAGGAGGAGGAATGCCGGAAACATTCAGGGTAGAATTAGATGAAAAGTGGAGGCTGAAGAGATTGGCCTTTTCAGTAGGAGAGTTAGCTACAGATCCATCAGATTGAATAAGAGGAGGAAAGGAAGATTTGCAAAAGTTATTAAAGATATTTTTGCCAAGAGGCCAGAAATATTTATCAGGAGAACCAAGGAGATCAGTACACTTTCTTTTAGTGAAAGTATGCTTGGCCTGTCAAAGTATATCCCTGCAAAATTCTGAGCCAAGTGAAAATTAGAATGAGTGATAGGAGAAGAGAAGTTTTTCTACGCTCAATATGCATTGTCTTTCTCCTGAATGGAACAAGAGCAGGCACCATCAAACCATGGATTTTGGGGAGAGAAAGATTTAGTTGAAGGAATGAACCTGCTCATTGCATCAGATATCACAGCTCCTACTCTTTCAGCGGACACCAAAACATCATCAGTATCAAAGCAGGACTCATTCCAAAAGTAATTGGCAAAACAGCGACGCAATGCCCCCAATTAGCCAGATCAAAGTGCTAGAAAGTACGTTTATTATGTACAATTTTTCCTGTACTTTCATATATATATATATATATATATATATATATATATATATATATATATATATATATATATATATATATATATATATATATATATATATATATATATATATATATATATATACAAAATATAAAGCAATAATTTTATGACAACTTTTGTATTAGTTTTTTAATAAAAATTTTGCTGTCTTAAAAATAGAAAAAAAAAAAATATTTTAAGACACTGGATGGATACTAACACGAAATAATCAACTTCCTTGTATCTCAAATACTTGAATTAAAAAAGTTACAAAATCTAAGGAGACTAGACTAGATGGTTTACAGTCCCATTTAAATTTTAATTAATGAATAAGGCTATGTAGAAAGTTTATGGCACCACACAAACTTTAAACAAGTTGCAGTTAACTATTTCTAGAAAGAGATAATTAAAATATCAGCTACGTAGCTACTACTCTTCACGTCCACAAGTTTACAATCAATGAATTTGAGTTACAGAAAAACAGAATACCGATTGTTTTTGAAATGGTATTATCCAGCCCATAATCGAAACATTGTACTTAATTTACGTCATCTTGATTAGTAATTTACATCATATGAGAAAAAACACAATTAAAAGTTATAACATTAAAACAATATTTAAAATACTGATTAGGAAATGTTCAATCATCTGAATGAAATTCTAATATTCAAAAATGCTATTTTCTGCAAAAATATTTAAACATTTTGGAGATTTCACAAATTTCAAGAAAATGTTTTGCATTATTTTTTTGAAAAAATTCTTTTATCAAAGATTAATATTTTAAATCGAAAAATAATTATTCATAAAAACATTTCTTAAAATATGAACGCTTACCAATATTTTAAATTACTTAAATACTGCTATAAAATCCAAAATACAGCATAGCAATTAATTTGATCCTATTTGTTTTATTGGTTATTAAATAAATATACGTATGAATATTTATAAAAGGTGTTCAAGATAGCTCGACAGACATGCTTAAAATAATTGACAATGAGCAAGTTCGAACATACACAATAGTAGTTACCAAAATTACCCTGTAAACCAGAGTGGGCAAAGTGTTAATAATTTTAATCAATAAAACTGTGGGTGAACTGAATTTGGTTAAAGGGTTGAAGTAACCGTGTCTAAAAAAAATATATATTCGTAATTCGGTCATATTTTTTCCTGAGTTCGTAATATACTTATTCAGTATTTATAAATTATGATACCCAAGGGAATTTATTTTAAGCAAAAACGTGAAATACATCTTAATTAAATGGCATTATTAAATTTGGGATATATTTGTGAAATATATTATTCTTTTTAATTACTTCATAAAATTTTCCATTCTTCTCTAGCGTGGCACACTGAAGCTTTAATAAAAATTGAAAAAAATTTGCAATAGAAACTAGAAATGAATAATCGATATATCGATCATCCCTTAAAATTTACGACAAGGAAAGAACGTTCTCAAACGTTCTTCTTTATGGGTGTGTTCCACGAAATCAAGCGTGATGTCACGCTTATGCCAGCGGCAGCGAAAATATTTAGCAGATTCTTTTATTTTCGTGGGACACCTCGCTGTAGCAATTAACAGCTGATATTTAAAAACAAACGTAAATATATTTTAAAATCTAATTTAATCACTCATTTAATTAATTTAAGCAATCACTTAATTTAATTTTAATATCATGAATGTCATATGTAAGAGTACAGGATAACGTATGAGTCAAACGAAAATTTTAAAAAGACTTAGACGGCAGTAATGATTAAAATCAATGGAACCAACGAAATTCCGAATAATTGAAAATAATTAATTTTCTGACTTAAGTTCATTTCAAAGTTTACTGTATAACAAGTTGCGGCAAGTCAGGGATTTTCATTGATAAAACCCTTTCTTGATTTTTAAAATTTTATGGCGATTAATCTCCCATTATCGGCTGAGTGAGAACTAAAACGGGATTTTTTTGCCTGATATTTAAAATGCCCCTAACATTATATTTAAGTTAATTTTATTAATATTTTTCATTAATATTTACATTTTTTTGTGCATTTGATACCTTTATTTAATTAGATTTTTAAAAAAAATAGTCACTTGTAGGCAAAGAGTATTCATATCGTGAGTTACAGGGCTGTAAACAAAGAGGTGTAGACTGTAGTTAAACAAAATGTGTCTAAAATAATGGCTTACCCTGAAATTATTTTAAATTAGAAATTATATAGAAATACTGTTTATATAGATATCTTTTTTAAAATGTCATTATTTTTCGTGTTTCTATGTCAAAAAGGTGATGATCTACAGGCTATTCCTCATGTTCAAGGCTCGTGTATGTTGTGATACCTTTGGGTAAAGTACAGTCGACTTAGCTTTTGGGTCAATCCATTTTTTTCGTACCAAAATAATGGAAGTTGGCCACTCGATAATTTTAGAAAACTTTTATATTTTGCATGGCGTTAATGTTATCCCTGGGAAGTTCAAAACCACCATTCGTTTTTGTAGATTTACTCTGGTTGTAACAGGGTGAGCCAAAATGTTAGACCAGGTGGAGCCAAATTTTCACTTAATAGAGGCTAACATTTTAAGTAATATCTCCATATTGGTAATTCTTATACCAAATTTCATAGAGATTGATTTGTTAGGGATACTTTAAGGTACATTTGGCCTTTCTTGTTTTTTTTTATGTGAAAATAATATTTCACCATGAAAATGAATCCGAAAAATTGTGTTAAAAATCGAAGAAATTTCCATTTTCGTGGGTGTATTATTAAAAGAAGGAAATAATTTAACGATATAAAATTTTGTGTGATGATACATACTAAAGTATGGTTTAACTTAAATCTTATTTGAAGTTGGGTAAATATTTTTAAAACAATTTACAGGGTGTTCAAAAATCAATTTTTCGGAAAATCGGTAACTTTGAACCTTAATATCTCTGGTTTGGTAAGTGCTAAAAATCTGAAATTTTCACACATTATACTACTTTCATAGATGTTCCTTGACCTACAATATAAACTTTGGTACTTGCTTATTTTAAGAAATACAGCCATTCAAAAATGCCAAAAAAAAAAAAAAATTTAAAGTTGTGTTATGATACCTATAATTATAGTTATTATAGTTCAAGACAATACATATACAAATGAAATAGTGTGGCATCAAGGAGAAATGAAAACAAAGTTAAAAAAATTTAATTATAAGGTTAATATACATAAGAATGTACCATTATATCTACTTTAAATGACAAAATTAACTCAATAACTTTTAAAAAGTTGATCTATATATATATATATATATATATATATATATATATATATATATATATATATATATATATATATATATATATATATATATATATATATATATATATATAATCAAAGGTATGATTATAACATAAAAAAACCTTTAAATGCAAAATAAAATTGAGCGGTATATATATATATATATATATATATATATATATATATATATATATATATATATATATATATATATATATATATATATATATATATATATATATATATATATATATATATATATATATATATATATATATATATATATATATATATATATATATATATACTTTGAGCTATAACTGTGATTGTTCAGAAGAAGAGAGATTTCTTCGGAAACTTTGTTTGAGATGTTGTAATTTCTGCCTTTTAATGACATTTTCATTTCAAGCCCAGAAAGTTTTCTTAAAATATTTTTCATTGGGATCCATACCCGTTCGCAAGCTGACATCTTGAATGAAGTTCTGGGTCCGGAAGGATGATAAAAATGTATGTAAACATCATCGTTCTCCACACTTATTTCTTCTACCTTTCCAATCCACCATTGGTCATCATATACGCAACCTACTGTGTCATTTTATCTCTAAACTTAATGAAACAATTTTGCTGACAGTGGTCTTCGTAAACGTCGGTTTTTGAGGTTGGATAGCACCTAATTATGTTCTCTGAAAGTGGAAAGAATTTGTGAAAGTTTCTTGTTCCCTTAATTCTCAAACAATTTTCATATCTCGTTTTAAGTCTTTCAATGTGTTCATTAATTTCTTCTTCTTTTACGAGAAAATAAATTATTCCTCTTAATTTCTCTTTGCAGAATGAATATATTTGGTCAATATAAAGAATTTGGTGTGTTGTTGTTCTTTGTAAGCTGACTTTGCTTAATTCGCGCTTTGTTGTTCCTCCAACCCCATCACAGGCATTTTTCCCGTGGCAAGATGCAAAGAAATGCCATTCAGCTTTTTAATGCGAAATCTTTTTGGTGATGGCAAATGTTAACAATATATATATATATATATATATATATATATATATATATATATATATATATATATATATATATAATATATATATATATATATATATATATATATATATATATATATATATATATATATATCAACTTTTTAAAAGTTATTGAGTTAATTTTGTCATTTAAAGTAGATATAATGGTACATTCTTATGTATATTAACCTTATAATTAAATTTTTTTTAACTTTGTTTTCATTTCTCCTTGATGCCACACTATTTCATTTGTATATGTATTGTCTTGAACTATAATAACTATAATTATAGGTATCATAACACAACTTTAAATTTTTTTTTTTTTTAGCATTTTTGAATGGCTGTATTTCTTAAAATAAGCAAGTACCAAAGTTTATATTGCAGGTCAAGGAACATCTATGGAAGTAGTATAATGTGTGAAAATTTCAGATTTTTAGCACTTACCAAACCAGAGATATTAAGGTTCAAAGTTACCGATTTTCCGAAAAATTGATTTTTGAACACCCTGTAAATTGTTTTAAAAATATTTACCCAACTTCAAATAAGATTTAAGTTAAACCATACTTTAGTATGTATCATCACACAAAATTTTATATCGTTAAATTATTTCCTTCTTTTAATAATACACCCACGAAAATGGAAATTTCTTCGATTTTTAACACAATTTTTCGGATTCATTTTCATGGTGAAATATTATTTTCACAAAAAACAACAGGAAAGGCCAAATGTACCTTAAAGTATCCCTAACAAATCAATCTCTATAAAATTTGGTATAAGAATTACCAATATGGAGATATTACTTAAAATGTTAGCCTCTATTAAGTGAAAATTTGGCTCCACCTGGTCTAACATTTTGGCTCACCCTGTTACAACCAGAGTAAATCTACAAAAACGAATGGTGGTTTTGAACTTCCCAGGGATAACATTAACGCCATGCAAAATATAAAAGTTTTCTAAAATTATCGAGCGGCCATCATCGGTACGGAAAAAATGGATTGACCCTTTTGTTTTTGACACTCCTCTGGGTTATTGGTGATTTTACACATTAGATTTGTTAAAGTAAATCGTTTAGTTTAATTAACAACCCATTCGAAGTAAATAAAACACTTTGTAATATAACATGTTTACTTAGAGAAAAGAAAAAATATCATAGGTTATGTTACATACTTGCTTGGTTAGTTAGACTTTGGTAACAACAAAAAAAAGATGGCCAAGTTGCCAGATTATTCTTTACATGATAAATAGTAGCTAAATAAAAAAAATGCTCTATAAAAATAATGAATAAACAATATTTTCTTCAACAAGATTAAATGACATATGTTTATAGTTTGGCTCATGTGGTTTGGCTTTAGAAACTACATGTACTGTATATTGTGTTGGGGTTGATATTTGCATGAGGAAAACTGAAATCTCTCATAGATGAATCATACAGAGAGAAAGGCAACCTAAACTTTTTTTTTTTTTTTTTTTTTTTTTTTTTTTTTTTTTTGATTGGTACAGTCTTGAAGGTCCTCTGTGGTTTCTGTCTCCTATGTTCTTTTATTATTATTATATATAATATATATATATATATATATATATATATATATATATATATATATATATATATATATATATATATATATATATATATATATATATATATATATATATATATATATATATATATATATATATATATTATATATATATATATATATATATATATATATATATATATTATATATATATATATATATATATATATATATATATATATATATATATATATATATATATATATATATATATATATATATATATATATATATATATATATATATATAATATATATATATATATATATAAGCCCGTGTGGCTTCTAACTGTCTATTTTTCTAAGTTTCTAAAATGAAACTTTGATTGTAACATGTAATGATGATTTTTCATCCTTTCTGAAACTTAAAATCACTGACCTTGTAAGTAGTAATATGACCACCGATATAATTATATATATTAAGGTTTTTGCCTTCTGTAATTTATAAATTGTGGCAGAAAACCTATATGATAACATTAAACTTTGGAAATATTATCATATATTTTTTCCTTATCATGAAAATCAATATATATATATATATATATATATATATTATATATATATATATATATAATATATATATATATATATATATATATATATATATATATATATTGATATATATATATATATTGCACCCCTTCCCCCATCACCACTTAGGAGTTGGTGGCCTCCGGTGATGGGGTTGGTGCCACCAAGACACAGCTGCCGGCTTGTCCTGATGCACGGTCTATTTTTTTCATTAATTTCTGCAACATTCGCGGTATGCACTCTAATTTCCACTTTCTTGAACATCACCTCTCTTCTTCTAGACCTCACCCCTTATTCTTGACCGAAACTCAGATGTTTGAGCGTTCTGATAGCAAACCCTATTCTGTTTCCTCCTACTGTCAATATCCTCAATTTTCAGCCAAAGGCGGTTGTTGTGCATACGTGCGCAAAGATGTCGTTTGTTCTCGTGTCTCTGATTTGGAGTCTTCCGAATTTTCAACCTTATGGTTTAGGCTCTCTTGCCAATCTACGACTAAATTCATTTGTTCTGTTTATTTATCTCCTAATTCTACCGACTATCCTAAATTCTTCGACTATTTAAACTCCAAAATAGAGCACAGTCTCTCTTCTTCTCCTTTCTCTGAAATCATCATATTAGGTGATTTCAATGTTCACCACCGCCAATGGCTTTCATCTAGTTCTCATGATACAGCTGGTGAAAGTGCCTTCCTTTTCGCTATCCAAAACGACCTTGAGCAGTTTGTGCAGCTCCCTACTCGTATCCCTGATCGTCTTGGAGATGAACCCAACATTCTAGACCTTTTCCTAACTTCTAATCCTTCTCCTTATACTGTTAAACTCTTTCCTCCTCTGGGTTCCTCCGATCACCTTCTTATCTCTGTATCCTCTTTATCTCTTCAAGTCTTCCGCAGGAAAGACCCCCTTCTATTGAATGGAAACGTTTGGGACACTTTGGTGCCGCAAGCTGGTCGGACTTGCTGTCGTATTTTTTCGATTTCCCGTGGAATGATTATTGCTTCCGTGGGAGGGGTCCCTCTGAGTGTGCAGAGCGCATTACCGAGGTGATTCTCTCTGGCATGGAGGCGTACATTCCAAATTCTTTCCCTTCTACTAAACCTAACAAACCTTGGTTTAACTCTGCTTGTTCTCGCGCTATCCGCCGCAGGGATGTTGCCTTCAGGGATTACCGTCGTCTTCAAACCCCAGAAACTTATAATTCATCCCGGAATCATGCAAAATCTATCCTTCGTAAAACTAAAAACTCATTTTCTCGTAGAAAATGCAATAATCTTTCTGGTTCCTCTTCTTCATGTTCTTTCTGGCATTTTGCAAAAAATGTCAACTCTAACTTTGCTTCTTCCTCTTTCCCTCCTTTAATATCTTCCGACGGCACAACTGCTGTTTTACCTTCTAAAGCTGAACTCTTTGCTTAAACTTTTGCCTCTAATTCAACCTTAGACGATTCCGGAGCTATTCCTCCTCCTTAAACCCCCTCTAACTCAATTATGCCTAAAATTAGAATTTCTTCTAAAGATGTCATTTCTGCTCTCTCTGAGCTTAATACTAATAATTGCTGACTTAACTTTGACGATATTATTAAGCTCATTATAAGTTTTAAAGTAACTTCGCTCATTTGTTATATGTTTTGTAGCTCCATTATCAAAATACCAATTTTCTTTATCATCTTCTTCAGAAATAAATACTGTATCATCTACAGCTAGCGTAAACACATTAATTTCTGTATTATTTTTCAAATTACTCATATTTCCAGGCTTTACTCTTCTTTCTGTCTTTGTTTGCTTTTCAGGTTTACCATCTGCAATCCATTTTCTGCAATCTTGAATCCAGTGACCTTTTTTGTGGCAATAATTGCATGGATATTTCTGACACTTATCCATTGTTTTGCTTTCTCTATGATTTTTCTTTATCATCACAAGAGCTTCATGATTTACTGATTCAGCCTTTGATGCCATTTTATTTGCTTCTGTGCATAGCCAATTTACCAAATTATCTATGTCTCTTTCTTTATTATTAGTATGTACCATAAGCCAAGCAGTTTGAAAGTTTGAATATTCTTTTGGTAGAATTTCAAAAATTTTGCAAATGAGAAATATCTGTGGTAATGCACTTTCCTTCTTCTCTTGAAGTTTCATAATTTCTTCTTGAAGACTACTCCAAAGCTGTCTTATTGAAGATAAATTACCAGCCATATCCAATTTCTCATTCCATTTGTGTGCAAAGAAATTTGAACATATATCATAGACTTTGTTCTCCTCAACACCCGCAAAGAGATTATGAAGTTCCTTCCATACTTCATCTGCTTTCATCAGATTTCTTATCTGAACTCTAACATTTTGGCTAAGGGTTGAAACTAACAAAAACATTACATCTGATTGTGTTTTGTTGAATTTTTCTAATTTCTTTCTGTACACATTTCTCTCTTCAACTGTGGCTGTACTTCTGGGTTCTTGTGGTTTTTCTAATTTTCCATTGATTGCTTCTGTTGCATCTGGAATACCACTCAACTTTATCTGTATAAGATATTTCCAATCATCCCAATTTCTTTTGCCATTGAAGAGGCTCAATTTTGTGTACTAGGCCTAATTCTTCCATTCTCTTTATCTTACTTCAAACTGGGCTTGCTAATAAGAAACTAACTTCTAACTACGGACTGCTGCCATGTTAAAGTAAATCTTTTAGTTTAGTTTAATTAACAACCCATTTGAAGTAAATAAAACACTTTCTAATATAACATGTTTACTTAGAGAAAAGGAAAAATACATCACAGTCTATGTTACATTCTTCTTGGTTAGTAACAACAAAAAGATATGGCCAAGTTGCCAGATTATTCTTTACATGAAAAATAGTAGCTAAATAAAAAAAAAATGCTCTATAAAAATAATGAATAAACAATATTTTTTTCAACATATTTTATTGAATTGGCCGATGGAAGTAGGATGAATAATGCTGCAATTGGTAGAGGCCATGCTAAAGTATCAATACGTGAAGTTAATGGTAAGTCTCATAGTATTTTATTGAAAAATGCTCTATGCGTACCCTCATATAAACAAAATATATTTTCAGTGCAGTCAGCTACGAAGAATGGAGTTTCTATAAATTTCACACCAAAATTTGATGAATTAACAGCACCTGATGGTACAGTATTTAATATTAAGAAGACAGGAAGTTTATTTTTTTTAGCAATATTGGTATTCAGAAAATGGGTTCTTATAGTTTGCAAGAATGGCATAAAATTATGGGCCACTGAAATATCCAAGATGTTTTAAAACTGGAAAGAACCGTATAAAGCAGGAATTTTCAGCACCGTATTCTCCACATCAAAATGGTAAAGTATAATGTATATGGAGAACTTTTTAATATGGCTAGATGTTTATTATTGGAAGCTAAGTTGCCTAAAAAATTATGGACATTTGCAGTGAAAACTTCAGCGTACATTCGTAATAGATGTTATCATTCAAGGTCAGGAAAAACTCCTTATGAATTAATGACAGGAAGAAAATCAAATTTAAGTAATATACATGTATTTGGATTAGTTTGTTATGCATATTCACAAGAGAAGAAGAAATTAGATACATTTAATAAACAAGGAATTTTTGTTGTGGATGACAATGAAAGCCCAGCATGTCTTGTATACTTTCCTGAGCAGAACAATATCAAGAAAGTAAGGTGTGTCAAATTTACAGAAAAATTTGGACAAGAAGAAGAAACACCTGAATTTGAATATGAATATACAAGACCAAGAACAGAAGAAGATGTATATATAGAAGAAAAAGAAAATGGAGAAGAACCTAATAATGAAGATTAGGTGAAATAATTAGGTGAAAATGAAGACTATGAAAACAGATATTCTAAAAGACAAAGAAATAAGCCAAAGTATCTTGAAGACTATGATGATTATATGGATGAAAATTCATTAAATGTTAATTATTCTATAGATTATTGTTATAGAATAACTTGTATCCCAAAATCTTATGAAGAAGCTATGGCAGTTCTGATTCACATCACTGCAAAAAAGTAAATGATGAAGAAAAAATCAAAGCAACACATGTGACAAAAGGATATTCACAAGGATCAAGAAACTTTTTCAATCTGAATGTTGATGCCACTGTCAGTACAAGAAGGATTTATTGTTCATCAGATGGATATGAAAACTGTATATTTAAATGAAGCTATAAATGTTGAACTATACATTGAGCAACCACCAGGTTATGTACAAAGTGGTGTAAGTGGTAATAGGTTAGTTTGTAAAT
>SEYY01019991.1:2500-7500 GCA_009176605.1 Armadillidium nasatum
TGTTTCTAATAACTTCTACAAATCATCTTCTCTTCAAATATTATTTACTTTGGTGATGTGTAGCTAATTCGTATTTCTTTAGGGAGTCCAATGTTTGTACCTGAGATTATATATGATACTATGCTTGAGAACCTGATATCTAGGATGGCATCATTCTTTAAAATTTGAGAGTGTATACTTCTGAGTTGGAGCCGATTCTTGTTCAGCTATATTTTCTGTCTCTTCAAATTTATCACTTTCCTCAGTGATAAAATCTAATACATATCCACACGATTTCTAAGAATAGCAGTTACAAACCTTCTAAATATAGCCCAAGCTCTCGCTTGTCTTCGGTCTAAGATCATTGAAGCCATTCTTAACTTTCTCTTCTTAGATCCTCTTGAATCTCATTTCCATCTTTCTAATCATCAATATAACTTTCAACTTGCGGTGTTAAGTGCAACAGTGCTGATCTATTTTGGTGATTTATGGATATCTGTTCTCAGAGATTGTGAGAGTTTTGTGGTAGTGCTGAAATTTCCAAGACTTTTGATTCGGTTTGGCATGCTGTCGTCCATTTTAAATCTAGCAATCTTTTGAAACTAGAATTGCCTCTCAATGTTCCATTCCGATTCTATTCACGTTGATTTTCAAGTAGTTTTGCCTTAACCTTACGAAATTTGTAAAAACTCATCTACAATTTCCTTGAAAAGATACATCAAGATTTATAATTTATTTTCAACGGATTTAAAAGCTTTTGGACCATTTCGCAGAAAAAGAGGTGCTGATGCCTAATATGATCTAGAAACTTGAAACTTCAGGTTTACACTGTGTGGTACCTCCTTCTTTTCAGCCACCTCTGTTCTGTGAATTTCTCCACTTAACTTCTGTATTTCATGTTAAATTTTATCTTCCTGTGAGCTCTCAAAATTATTTTAATTTTTAACACAGAGTAGTGGTGAAAACTAGACACACACACACACACACATATATATATGTATATATATATATATATATATATATATATATATATATATATATATATATATATATATATATATATATATATATATATATATATAATATATATATATATATATATATAGATAAATAGCAAAGCTCATGAGGAAGCTATTAAGCTGAAGATTGACAAGAGACTCTGTTCTTCAGTAATTAGAGTCGTAGGAAGCAAATGCAATACGCAATTTGGCGCTAACGATTTTCTATTCGCCGCTCTTTCTTTAATCTACTTTCTCTTCCTTATTAAAATATATATTATATATATATATATATATATATATATATATATAGTATATATAATATATATAATATATATATATATATATATATATATATATATATATATATATAAATAAAATATATAAAAAAAATAAATAAAAAAAAAATATATAAATATATATATATATATATATATATATATATATATATATATATATATATATATATATATATATATATATATATATATATATATATATATATATATATATATATACTGAAGAGCAAAATTAACGCACCACTAAAACAAACGTCAATAGGAGGATACCGAAAAATGCTAAACGGGTAGTTACATTGTTAATATACAGCACATGGTTATACATAATGGGGATGATGTAGTGCCCCCATCGTAGGAACCTCCGGAACCCTGGGACACGGTGGCATTTAAGTAGGGTGAGGTGCAAACCTGTAAAGTGTATGTGAATTCCACCTGTCCATGGCTGTCAGTACTTGTGCGGCCTCCCCTTACGCGTATGACAACTAAACACCATTGATGCATGTTGGAGATGACGTCCTGGATGGTTTCCTGTGGCAGTTTCTTTCATAGGTCTTCAACAGTTTGTCGTAGTCGTTAAAGCTATGTGACTGGTACTGTATCCGTCGTAGCCGCCTTTTCTGTGTTTCTCACAGATGCTCGATGGAGTTTAGGTCGGGATTGTACGCGGGCCAATCCAATGTTCGAATCCCTACCGTGTTGAGGTAATCACCAATACATCTGGCTACGTGCGGTGTTGCGTTATCCTGAATGAGGACGAAGGCTTCACCGATGAAGGGGCCAAATGGAACGACGTAAGGTTCGAGTATGTCCGTTATGTATCGTTGCCCAGTTAGGTACCCTACATCGAAGACGTGTAACTCCGTGTGGAAAAATATACCACTCCAAACTATAACGGACACACCTCCGAAGGGGAGAATCTCTTGCATTGTGCATGCCACATAACGCTCACGACTCTTCGGATAAACTCTGAAACGTCCGTCGGAACTGTGCAGATTGAATCGGCACTCGGTCGTAAATAGGATATTCGTGTAATCCTGGGGCCACCAATGCAGGTGTTGAGGTGAGAAAGTCATCCTTGCTTTTCGGTTCTCCCTGGTGAGTGGGGGTCCTCTTGTCTGCCTCTGTGGGCGACAACCATGTTCAGTAAGGCGACGTCAAATGGTATTCGTGTTAACAAGGGTCTGATGGACAGCCTGCAGCTCGGCACGATGGTCATGTGGTGTTGCATGTCGATCGCGAGCTGTCATTAGTCGTATATATCAGTCCTCTACAGACGTTGCTGCTCGTAGCTTACCTTGACCATGCTGCCTGGTGTGAGCATGTGTCAACTCGTACCTCTGTAAGACCCTTCCGATGGTTATATGGGAGACTCCGAACCGTCTGCCCAGTTGGCGCTGGCCGTTTCCTTCAGCAGCCAGTGTTGTGATTTCCACACAGTCGTCGCTTGTCAAACTCCGTCGTAACCTTTTCATATTACTTGCATAAACGTTAAAGGTAGAATACTCTCTATACCCGGCATCCCATGACGTTACCTCTCCTACCATGTCACTCACCGAATTTGGGTGTTTCGCTATTTTACAGTATTTCGTCTATAACACCACATCGATACTAAACTGCATTATTTGGGTACGTACTGACACTCACCTCCACACACAGGACCTCCCAGCTGATAAATTGTAGTTGGTGCGTTAATTTTGTTCTTTATATATATATATATATATATATATATATATATATATATATATATATATATATATATATATATATATATATATATATATATATATATATATATATATATATATATATATATAATTCACCTCTGGTGGGCAAAAGCCAGAGGCCTACTAAAACTTCCACCAGAATTAGAAGGAAAGTCGGGAGCCTGGTCAAATTAAAAGCCGACATGACTTGATACACGTCGTTTGAAGGTGTGTAAGTCATAGGAAGTTGGGAAAATAGATGAAGGGAGTGTGTTCCAGACTTTACCAGTAGGGTACTTATAAGATTGAGCATACCGGTTAAGTCTGGGATCAGAGAGTTGGATAGAAAAAGGATGAGAATATGTGGAAAGACGAGGTGCACGAGCCCTTCTCAATGGAGGAGGTATGCGACGAGAGAGTTCAAAAGAGCAGTGTCCATTTTAATAGCGATAGTATATATTTATATATATATATAATATATATATATATATATATATATATATATATATATATATATATATATATATATATATATATATATATATATATATATATATATATATATATATATATATATATATATATATATATATATATATATATATATATATATATATATATATATATATATATATATATATATATATATATATATATATATATATATATATATATATATATATATATATATTATAAATATTTGTGTTGAGAGAAATGAATTTCACTTTGCATTAGCTGACCTTGATCCCTCATTATGCTTTGAATGTTACTGAAGGATTAATGAATGCTTTCAAGGAGGATTAGAGCTTTAAATCATTAAGTCATTCTCTGTAAATTAGTTCGAATAAACTTTGAAAGAAATAAAGGAATTGTATTTATTTTAAAGCAGTGTTTTAGTATATTAAATTAACATACAATATTCCTATTTATGTTTGTACTATTTCCTTTGCTGTATTTTTTATTTTTTTAATTATTTATTTAATTTATTATTATTTTTATTTATTTTTTTAATTTATTTATTTAATTTTTGTTATTTAACAAAGGACGTGGCATAGTATTAATAATAATAATAGGAAAAATAATAACTACAATAATAATAATAAAAATAATATTAGTTATAATAAATAAGGAGAGTAGTAATAGTACTTTAAAGAATAGTAATTATAAATAATAATAATAAAAATAAAATTATAATAATAAGATAATAATAATAATAATAATAATAATAATAATAATAATAAAAATAATAATAATAATAATAATAATAATAATAATAATAATAATAATAATAATAATAATATAATAATAATAATAATAATAATAATAAAATAATAGTAATTTTACAATATATATATAAATATTATATATATATAATAATATATATAATATATATATATATATATTAATATATTATATATATATATATATATATATATATATATATATATAGAGAGAGAGAGAGAGAGAGAGAGAGAGAGAGAGAGAGAGAGAGAGAGATTGTAATTTCTAGCAAAAAAATGAAAGCTAAAGCGTCAGAAAGGCTGCAAGTTTCAGTAGCTCTAGAAAGCAATACAAAAATGGAAATCGTGGAACGTGTCCATCATGAATCCCATCATCCACTAACTCCACATAACACTAACTCCAACATTCACCAATTTATCTATTTTTTAAAGAGAAGATTTTTGTTACATTGAAAGGCCAGGGAAAGGCTTCTCTCATGTTTGTCTTTCCCCATTGAATTTTAAATTTAAAAGTTTCGTTAGTGAAGATCGAAAAAGGACATGACAGGCCAAGCCAATAGCTGACTGTAGCACAAAAATTGCTTCCAAAACTCAAGTACCTACATCAGAAGCAAATCGACTCTTAGGCAATACCTAGAAAGAGGATGAGGAGAAAATGGCCTCCTTGGGAAGACACCAGATACCTTCAATTTAATAATTGCTGGCATATAGGATCCTTGAAGTGAGGAATGCTATTCTTCCTCCTACTAACAGACTCGTGAGTCTATTCTGGGAGCGGAC
>SEYY01019991.1:15000-17500 GCA_009176605.1 Armadillidium nasatum
ACACACACACACAACATATATATATATATATATATATATATATATATATATATATAAAATATATATATATATATATATATATATATATATATATATATATATATATATATATATATATATATATATATATATATTAACCATTTCCTAGATTTTTTTATTAAAGGCCCTTATCAATTATTCTAGAATGTCCTTCAACATATTCTTCCTTTTTTCACTTTTTAAATAATTCATCATCCTCTTTTTGTATTCATCTCTCCCCCATTGCCATAAACCAAGTGCACACACACACACACACACATGCACACACGCACAAGCACGAACAAGCACGTACACGCACGATGTTCCCTTCCATTTAATAATTTTCTTCCAATTCTGGGCTTTTATACACCAAAATAACGACTTTCCTTCTCTGTAATAAATGAAGTCAGTCAAATTTGCCATTGCAAGGACGCTGTGACGCACATTTATTTATACGCCTTTATCACTAGTTTGATTAATAGGTCAACTCACCATCAAATCAGGCTTTATATATATATATATATATATATATATATATTATATATATATATATATATATAATATATATATATATATATATATATATATATATATAATATAGTGTCGTTTGAAATAGTTATCCAAAATATTAAAAACCGTTTTCTGTAAAAAATTATAATTTCAAGCGTAAGCTTGTGTATAATTTTATGTTTTTAAAAGCAGTTAAAATCAAGTAATAAATAAAAATAAAGTCTTTTTGTTATAAAAATAATTATTATATTATAATTATAATAAATAATTATTATATTATGAATAAAGGTATAAACTATTAATTTAAAAAGAAAAACATTTAAAATATAATGTAAATTGTATATATGGCTATACCAAATTCTTAATGTACTTTAACCGCCTTTTTTATGGCATTTTCGCACCTAAAAACTAATTTTCCCGGGAAACCTCGAAGGTAAAACCATTTTAAAATATTATTATAAAATGTAAAATATATTTCTTTTATATTATATTATATTATATTTGCAATTAAAAAAATGTCTGTGTTAAAAATTTCAATTTTAATATATTTTAGTATGTAAAATTTAAATATATAGTAAAACAATGTTTTCTGCTTTAGATAAATAAAATTTTGTATATTATTTCAATATATATTTATAAAACTTTAATAATAATAATAACGTTTTTGTAATTTTTTTTTTTTTTTTAATAAACCAAGAATAAAAGTGAAAAATAAATAATTTGTTAATTTATCCTTTACATTTTGAGATAATTTCAAAAGGTAATTAGCAATTATTAAATTCACTTTATCCAAGAAGCCGAAGAAGAAACCGCCACTACAGCAGCAGAAGAAGACGTCTCTGAGCAGAGGCAAGAAGAAGCCACTCCTACAGCAACAGAAGAAGACGTCTCAGAAGAAGAAGTTCCAACGCCTCTGCTCGCGAAAGGAGACCCAGTTTGGCAGACCATTTGCACTCGACTATGGTTCCTCCTTTGAAAGTAGCCTTCCATCCGAGGCTACCGATGCTCCAAAAAAAAGTGGTGGCTACCACACGCCTACCAGCCGGCATTCCACAAAAGTACATTGAAAACACCCAGCCTCCTGATCTTCCTGAATTTCAGCAATCTAAACATACCAAAAGTATGGCAAAAAACTTTGATTTTGAAAGTTTCTTCCTTCGGTATCAATCCTCCCTAACCTTTTCTCCTATTTCTTTAAAGCATGTTTAATGGCAACTGTAATAAATTGCAACGTCTTCATCTTTTAAGTCTCTTAATAGAGTTCTAATTGTAGGTTTTGTTTTACCTCAATCTCTTTATTTACATGTCATTGAAAAGGGCTCTGCCCGTGAGTGGTAGCAACATGTAAAAAAAAAAATTAATGAACTAAATCTATCTGTCTTTCCATCACTAATCTACATTCATTATTCCTTTTACTTCATATATATATATATATATATATATATATATATATATATATATATATATATATATATATATATATATATATATAATATATATATATATATATATATATATATATATATAATATATTATATATATATATATATATATATATATATATATATATATATATATATATATATATATATTATATATATATATATATATATATATATATATATATATATATATATATATATATATATATATATATATATACATAAATAAGCAAAAACAAAAATAAAGCATTAAAAGTAGGCCACTACGCATGAAAGCCACTAAAAAAAATCAATAGGGAAAAAAATTTGAAAAATCCGACATTTTGTGATGATTAAAACGAATGCATTACTGTATCACTTCAGAATGATTACAATTTTCCTTCCCAAAAATTCTTTATTCTTCTCTTTTAATTTCGCTCTATCCCCCCTCCCCTCCCCTCTTCTCCCCTATTCCTCTCTCCTCCCTCCCCTCCCCAACCCCCCAGCCCCATATTTGAAGAAAGAAAATTGAAAGAAGAATTTTGAGCAAA
>SEYY01019991.1:22500-30000 GCA_009176605.1 Armadillidium nasatum
GGCAAAAAAAAAAAAAAAAAAAAAAAATCTTTTTCAAAAAAAAAAAAATTCAAGTGCAAATAACTTTTTTTCTAAAGCAGATATCAAAAATCGCCATGTAGGGTTTCTTGCAATTGGGGCTAAGAAGATACAGTTAAATTTTCAGGTTATTTCGACCAGTTGTTTGGCTCCGTTATTCACTTTTTTGGGGGCAGAAAATTTGCCCAAAAACTTGCAAACTGTTATAAATACAGAAAAACGTCAGAAATAGACTTTTTTCAGTGCATTGAAATGCATATACCCTGCAGCCCTGCAAATTTCATAAAAATCTGGTCAAAAATTAAAAAACTTTTTATGAAATTGGACCCTCCCCTCCTTACGTATTTCGAGTAGTTCAACTGATAAAATATATTATAGCAATTACTATTTAAAACTTGGAATCTTGCAATTTTGCAGTGTATATATTAAATATATACACTGCAAAAATTGTCCTAACGAATCATTGGGACAAGTGTCAAAAATGTCACAGTAAAATTTTCAATAGAGGAAAGACATGTTAGGCATAGGAAAGTCGCTTCACCGATTTTTCTTCTAATTAGAAAAAGAGGAAAAAAATTTGTTGACATCTTTTCCACTTGTCCCAACGATTCGTTAGGATAACTTTTTTCAGCGTATTTATAAATAAATTTTCAATACATACCCTTTATTGTTGTTTCCTACTGACTTTGGACTTTCCACACCTCCATCATAGTTACCTTTTCTTCTTACTTCCACATCACTTTCATACATTGTTCTAGTTTAAAAACGGCTTCTTTTTATTCAGAAGCAAAATAAATATATTTTGTACTTCATTTTTTCATTAAATAGTTTCCATTCTGAGCACTACTCTCATAATAAGTTATTCTCTCTCTTTCTTTCTTTCTTTCTTTATATATATATATATATATATATATATATATATATATATATATATATATATATATATATATATATATATATATATATATATATATATATATATATATATATATATATATATATATATATATATATATATATATATATATATATATATATATATATATATATATATATATATATATATATATATATATATATATATATATATATATATATATATAATATATATATATATATATATATATATATATATATATATATTATATATATATATATATATATATATATATATATATATATATATATATATATATATATATATATATATATATATATATATATATATATATATATATATATATATATATATATATATATATATATATATATATATATATATATATATATATATATATATATATATATATATATATATATATATATATATATATATATATATATATATATATATATATATATATATAGTATATATATATATATATATATATATATATATATATATATATATATATATATATATATATATATATATATATATATATATATATATATATATATATAATATATATATATATATATATATATATATATATATATATATAATATATATATATATATATATATATATATATATATATATATATATATATATATATATATATATATATATATATATATATATATATATATATATATATATATATATATATATATATATATATATATATATATATATATATATATATATATATATATATATATATATATATATATATATATATATATATATATATATATATATATATATATATATATATATATATATATATATATATATATATATATATATATATATATATATATATATATATATATATATATATATATATATATATATATATATATATATATATATATATATATATATATATATATATATATATATATATATATATATATATATATATATATATATATATATATATATATACAAAATAACCACGAACACGAAATTCACTCATTATTTTTACTCATTAACACTTTTAGAAACATTATTAAAAAATCTTAATATTACTGTTTAAAAAGACGTTCTGTTTTAAAAAGAAAATTGCGAAATCTTTTCTTTGGGCAATTCTTAACTTCCGACTCTAATAATCATGCTCAACGAACGAGAAATTTTGACCATATTTATTGCGTTCCTTTTTTCTTTAAAAAAAAGTTCATTCAAACACATAAATTTTGAGGAGAAAAGGTAATGGTTTCATAATTTAACTTTCTGTTACATACATAGATAATTATATTTTGTATATATATATATATATATATATATATATATATATATATATATATATATATATATATATATATATATATATATATATATTATATATATATATATATATATATATATCCACAATACACCGTGGAATAAAATTTTACAAATTTTAGCGCTTTTTCTTACCATCTGAGAGGTCATGGTTCGAGTCCCAATAGCAGATTAGAAATTTTATATATATATATATATATATATATATATATATATATATATATATATATATATATATATATATATATATATATATATATATATATATATATATATATACTTTTTTTTTTTACCTTCTCACCCCCTGACCACCCCACGCTGATGTATTGAAAAGAAAATTGGCCACACTTAGCTGATGAAGCCGCCCACCGCAGTCTGCCTCGTCCAGAGATCATTCAAGGATTCTGTGTTATGTAAGGGAGGGACATCTTTGTATTTGTGTTTTTTTTTTGTATTTGTGTTTTTGTATTACCACTGAACCACTTTTAATATAGGTTACCACCTTACCACTGTACCACTTAGAAGGTAAAAAAAAAAAGGTATATATATATATATATATATATATATATATATATATATATATATATATATATATATATATATATATATAATATATATATATATATATATATATATATATATATATATAATGAGTAGAGAGAGAGAGAGAGAGAGAGAGAGAAGAGAGAGAGAGAAAGGAGAGAAGAAATAATATAATAATAATAATAATAATAATAAAATATTTAATAAATTTTACAAACTATTATTATTTTTTATTTTTTGTTATTATTATAATTGTTATTAGTTTTTTTTGGCAAAAAATATTGAAAATTTCTCTCTCTCTCTCTCTGTCTGTCTCTCTTCAAACCACAGTCCACCAACTTCCCTCTTCCATCCCCTCCTCCCCTATCACCTTTTCCATCCCCTACTCCCCTATCACCTCTTCCATCCCTTCCTCCCCTAACATCTCTTCCATCCCTTTTCCCTATCATCTTTGCCCTCCTTCTCACATTTTGACTCTAATTACAATTCGTAATGAGATAAGACTAATCAGTTTATAACCCACTCAACATTCTCGCTGATAGAAAGCAAGGAAAAGGTTTTCAATAATAATAATAATAATAATAATAATAATAATAATAATAATAATAATAATAATAATAATAATAATAATAATAATAATAATAATAATAATAATAATAATAATAATAATAATAATAATAATAATAATATAATAATAATAATAATAATAATAATAATAATAATAATAATAATAATTAATAATAATAATAATAAAAGAAATTACTGGGTAGTTAGATTGAAATTTTATAATTATTTAATATATTCGAACGAAAGATAAAAGAGAATTTTTCAATATATCAAATTTTTCCAAAACCGAATAACTAAATTAAATAGATTGAAAATGATTTTATTTTGAGATAGAAATTAAAAATGTAAGAATATTTATGGCTTAATATTGCTTCAAGAGTTTTCACGAGGTTGACTTAATAGAGAAGAGAATTTATCTTAGTTTAATTTTCATAATATTGCATGCTATATATATATATATATAATATATATATATATATATATATATATATATATATATATATTATATATATATTATATATATATATATATATATATATATATATATATATATATATATATATATATATATATATATATATATATATATATATATATATATATATATATATATATATATATATATATATATATATATTATATATATATATCATATATATATATATATATATATATATATATAATATATATATATATATATATATATATATATATATATATATATATATATATATATATATATATATATATATATATATAATATATATATATATATATATATATATAATATATATATATATATATATATATATATATATAATATATATAATATATGGTGGGCAAAGGCCAGACGCCTACTAATCTCCACAAGAGTTGGGGCAATAATAGAACCAAATCGATAAACGCCGACATGTCCTGATACAAGGCGCTTGAAAGTGCGCAATTCAAAGGAAGTTGGAAAAGAAAATAAAAGGAGTATATTCCAAACTTTAACAGTAGAGTACATTTTACAATATGTCCATTTTACAATAGAGCGTAGTTGCAAAGTTTGTGGTCAGAGAGTTGGATAGAGAAAGGATGAGATTGTATAGAAAGGCGTATCGAACGAGCCCTTCTCAATGGAGGAAGTATGTGACGGAAGAGTTCAGAAAGGAAATGTCCATTGTAATAGCGATATTATAGGTAGAGAGAGAGAGTGACGCAACAGTTCGACTGTCAGAAAGAGATTGTAGAGAATTAGTGAGAGGGGAGAGTTGATAAGACGAAAAGCCTTAGACTCCAGTTTGTCAAGGAGAAGTGTATGAGTGGAGCTACCCCAGATGTGTGAGGCGTTCTCCATACAGGAGCGAACAACACCTCTATAAAGGGTGGTGTAAAAAATCACTAAGGTGCCAGAGAACACCCAACCTCTTAGAAGCTTGTTTAGAAAGAGAAGTACTGTGATCTTTCCAAGAAAGATCACGAAAGAAAGAAAACAGAGAATATTAAAGACAGATGGAGGCTTGAGTTGTGTGTTTTCAAAGAGTATCTTATAGTTGTGTGGAAGGTTGTGTCGAGTAGAAAGATGGAGGAACTGAGTTTAAGGCATTGAAAACAATCATGTTTTCTCTGCCCCAAATTGAAATACTAGAAAGATCAGAGGTCAGTTGCTCCAAGGCTACCCTCCTTGCGTCAATTGACTGTTGCTGGGAGGGGCGCCTTTCAAACTGGATGGAGTAATGAAGGGTGTAGTCAACAGAATAGTAGTGAATAGGAGAAGAAATATTAGAGAGAACATCATTAATGAAAAGCAGAAAAAGTGTTGGGGATAGGACAGACCCATGAGGAACACCTCTATTGATAGATTTAAAGAATTAGCCGTGAACGTCTACAACAGTTGCTATAGAACCACCGGAAAAAAATCAGAAAGAAGACTGCAGAGAGAAGGATAGATTCCGAAAGAGGGAAGTTTGGAAATCTAAACTTTGTGCCAGATTCTACGAAAGTTTTCGATATGTCCAGCGCCACAGCAAAAGATTCACTGAAATGCCGAAGAGGGGAGGACCAAGAGTCAGAGAGAAGGGAAGGAAGATCACCAGTAGAGCTTTTCTTTCGAAAGCCATACTGGTGATAAGATTAGAAGAATTGAGAGGTTTCCAAATCTTCCTGTTAAGGATTGATTCGGAAAACTTTAGAATGAACGGAGTTTAAACTTTCCTGGTAGTTGAAAAGTTGAGAGGGCTCGCCCTAATTCGGCACATGCTGAATGAGCGCGCGTTTTTAACAAGAAGGGAAAGTTGAAGTAGAAAGACAGAGACGAAATAGTTTTCCAAGGCTAGGTTCTAGCTCAGAAGCATAAACACAAGTTTGATATATATATATATATATATATATATATATATATATATATATATATATATATATATATATATATATATATATATATATATATATATATATATATATATATATATATATGTATGTATGTATCATTGATGGGCAAATCCAATTCCTGATTCGGATTCGAAAATTTTTAAAATTTACTGAATTTAGATTCGAAGGTTCTGGATTCGGATACGAGAAATTCCTAAATTAAGTAAGATTCGAATTCGAATTCGAATTATTTCCTTTACGGTAACAGCGAAATTAAGCAATGCAATATATATATATATATTATATATATATATATATATATATATATATATATATATATATATATAATATATATATATATATATATATATATATATATATATATATATATATAATATATATATATATATATATATATATATATATATATATATATATATATATATATATATATATATATATATATATATATATATATATATATATATAAATATATATAAAATATATATATATATATATATATATATATATATATATATATAATATATATATATATATATAATATATATATATATATATATATATATTATATATATATATATATATATATATATATATATATATATATATATATATATATATATATATATATATATATATATATATATATATATATATATATATATATTATATATATATATATATATATATAATATATTAAAGTAATGTTATTTTACTTACAATATTTGATAGCACTACTTACATTGCATATCTAATTAATTTCATAAAGTTTTAGCTATTATCATTTGATTTCTATTATAAGACGAAAGGGTTGCCACATCCTAATTTTTACCTCCAAATCTTATCTATCTAGAAGTTCGGTTCCTTTAATATCTTTCTCAATAAGTACATGACATTATGAGTAACTTGCTGTCCTCTGTTCTTGCATTTATTTTTATTTTTTTTTTATGGTAAAATGAAATAAAGAAATATGTGAATTTGTTACTAAATTTATATTGCGGGAATTCAGAATTTCGTCAGGAAAGCTTTACTGGTGACATCCTTTCTTTTCAACAGAGTCTGGCACAAAGCTTTGATATCTAAATTTTCCTCTTTCGGTATCTATACTTTTCTCTGAGACATTCTGTCTGGTTTCCTTTAAGATTGTTGTATAGCAGCTGTAGTAGACAGCAACCGATTCCGAGCTGAGTGAAAATTAGAGAGTTATTGGAGAACGGGATTTTTTCCCCTACCGATTTGTGATGTCCCTGGCCTGAATGACACGAGAGCAAGTACGATCAAACTATGGAATTTGAGAACAGAAAGATTTAGAAGAAGAAGGAGTAAAACTGCTCATCCCATCAACAATTCCAGCCCATCCATATTGGAAGAATCCGAAGCGTCTTCATAGACTAAGCTGTCACTCCAGGGATAGTTAGCGTAGAAGCAACTCAAAGCTCTTCAATTAACCGGATTAAAGTGACAGAAGACACGCTAGGGGCAGGATGGAGCCGTTGGTGAGAAAGTATGAAAATTAAAAGAAATAAGGTTGTGATCATATATACCAATAGGAGCGAAGACGACGTATTTATAGAGAGAAGGACTAAATGTGAATCATAAGTCAAGGATGTTCAAGAATTGGTTGGTAAGATCTGAAATGTGTGTAGATTCATTAATCAGTTTCTCCAGATCGTTGGGAATGCTGAATGATTCGGGCTCCTCTTTGGATCAGTTTGAGAGGACCTGTTTCAGTGTGAGAGAAACCCAGTCATTCAGTATTGTGTACACTG
>SEYY01019991.1:47500-50000 GCA_009176605.1 Armadillidium nasatum
AGGGATGACTAATAATAATAATAATAATAATAATAATAATAATAATAATAATAATAATAATAATAATAATAATAATAATAATAATAATAATAATAATAATAATAATGCAACTAATAATGATAAAAATATAACTAACAATAATAATAGTAAAAATAATAATAATTTAACATAATAATAATGATAAAATAATAATAAAATTAATAATGATAACAATAATAATAATAATAAAAAAATAATAATAATAATAATGACAATGATAACAATAATAATAATAATAATAATAATAATAATAATAATAATAATAATAATAATAATAATAATAATAATATTAATGAAAAAGGAATAATAGAAGCACGTTCAAAAACTAAAATTTATTGGTTGACTTATCATGTTGATGAAATTGAAAATAAGAGATGAATCACAGTTGTTTCTTATTTCTTACAAACAATTATTGCAAGGGTTAGAAATATTTCAAAAATATGAGAAATGAATTGAGTGTACAAGGTGGTTTGATACCAATGATAAAGTGTGTATATCTATTCGGAATCAAAAGCAGGTGATAAAAATGGATTAAAACTGTCAAATCAAACAGTTTTTAAAAAATCAAAAGAGGAATTGGAGAAATAAGAGGAGATTGGGGTATTGAATGGCTATTAAGATTATTTCATTTATATTGTAATAAAGCGACCCCAAAATAATAAAGGTTTTATTTTTGGTATCAATCTAACATAAAGATAAATGAATATTTGCCTACGCAATCTTCAAAGTTTGGGTTTTATGGGAACTGAATGGGAATTTTATCGAACTACGTATTTGGAAATAAAGATTATCTTTTATCCCACGATTTTACTCAAAAAATTCTTAGTGACGACTTTATGCTAATAAAAAAACAAACATATTATTTGGTTTATGAACTTGAAAAAGGTTTATGATAGAGTTGCAAAAGAGGAATTTTGAGATTGTCCAGTAAACTGCATCCAGCTGGAAAAACTTAAAGGAAATAACTTGACAAAATGATATTATATATATATGGTTATACAGGCTGGAAACCCTTTATAACCAGGTTTTCTCTCTTCCCACGTACGGTTGCAGGATTTCTGCCGTCGACACTACCCTGCATCATGTGGGATATGGTAAAAGGACAATGGCTTGCATATTTTCCACCAGATTTGAAAAGAAACCAATACCTTACTTTATTAATGTCCGATGAGAAATGATAAACAGTATCTGAAAGTGTTCAAGTTCAGGGATGTAAAGGAAATAGGGGAACGAAGAGGTTTCTAAACTTTGCCAGCGGATTACATGTCAGAATGAGTGAGATATTTTAGTTTGAGGAGATTATCTTGAACATAAAAGGATGATCAGAGTAAACAGAAAGACTACACAGAAACTTAACTCAAAGGGAGGAGGTATTTCACGAGAGAGTTTGGAAAAAAAGTATCGTTTATTGTAATAGCGATTGTATAGGAAGAGAAGTGCAACATGAAGAGAAGAGTTAATGGTAAAACAAGCTCTTGGCTCCACCTTATTAAATACGGTGAGTGAGGAACTAAACAACATATTATTATTATTATTATTATTATTATTATTATTATTATTATTATTATTATTATTATTATTATTATTATTATTATTATTATTATTTATTATTTTATATTATATTATATATTATAGTTATTAATTTTATATTTTTGTTAATGTTATTGCATTATAATTATTTTTATTATAAGTATTATAATTAAAATTATTATTAATAATATTTTTATTAATATAAATATTGTTTTAATTTTATCATTTAAATACAAATTTACAAACTAAGACCACCCTCCATCCCCCCCAAAAAAATAATACTAATAATAATAATAATAAAATAATAATAAACGAAAATAAAATTGCTTCGTAAAATTCACTTCACATGTAATTAATTTTAATTGATTAATTTAATTAATATAATTTCATTTTATATTTTAATTCATTAAGTTTATTAATTTATTAATTTAAAATTCTCTTTAACAAGAACAAGAACACACACACACACACACACACACACACACACACGCACACGCACACGCACAAACAATACACCGCACAACGCACATTACACGCAACACGCAATAACAATATATATATATTATATATATATATATATATAATATATATATTATATATATATATATATATATATATATATATATATATATATAATATATGTGTGTGTGTGTGATAGTGTGTGTGTGTGTCCAGATTTTTTGAAAAGTAGCTAAATCTGGCACCCGTCAATAGCGCAAACCTTACTACTTATATGAGTGTTTGTGTGTGTGTGTGTGAGTGTGACAAAAATATGAAAACTACATAAAGAAAGAATCCGAAAATATGACTGACGTCAACAAGTCGAAATCGAGTAGGAACCAACAAAGGCTCGTGTATCACGTGTGATAAGTAATGTATGACGTCATTTCCTTTGTAGTTAACATTCTGTTCTAAGTGAGCTATTTTGTCC
>SEYY01019991.1:55000-60000 GCA_009176605.1 Armadillidium nasatum
AATGAAATTAATTATTCCAATTATTTGAATAATGATTTATTATTTATTTAATACACTGTAATTTACTTTAATAATAATAATATGCAAATGAAAAACCGTCATCCAACCATAAAACTAATGCATAAATTCTAAATAAAAAAGGAGAACAAATTCATAACTCATGAGTGAGTGAAAATAACTCTTACCTCAATGCATGTCTTTGAGGAGGAAAGAGAAGAGTCATCTCCTCTCCTCCTCTCCATTCACTCTTTAAAAGAATCACTCCTTTGGAATAGTCACTCTTTTTCACTCTTTTTCACTCACACTCTTTAGAAATCATGACTCTTCAATGGTTTTGTGTCCCTATTAAAAAAAAGCATCTTTTGATCACTCTAGGAAATGAATAGTTATTGAAGAGTAGAGCCTCTTCTAATATAGATATATATATATATATATATATATATATATATATATATATATATATATATATATATATATATATATATATATATATATATATATATATATATATATAATATATATAATATATATATATATATATAATATATATATATATATATATATATATATATATATATATATATATATATATATATATATATATATATATATATATATATATATATATATATATATATATATATATATATATATATATATATATATATATATATATATATATATATATATATATATATATATATATATATATATATATATATATATATATATATATATATATATATATATATATATATATATATATATATATATATATATATATATATATTATATATATATATACAGATGGTAGACAAAATTATATGAATGCAGTGTTAAATATTAAACATTTTTTAAGTCAACAATACTGCGTATTTATGTAAGATGCCAAGAGCAGTTCATGTGTCAAGCCTTCTAAATTATACTTCAGTGCATTACACGCTTACTTCTCCTTCGTTTAAAACAAGCGGATGATACATGAAGTGTTTCTCTCAAACTTCATAAGAAGGTAAAATCGTTGACGCTCGTTTTACTGGAGAATCTGAGATGAAAACAGTTGAACTGTTTAATGTATCACGAGTGACAGTATCGAAGGTTATGACAGTTTGCACAAAACATGATAAAATGTCATCGGCGAGGAGGAGTAGTGGCAGTAAAATAACGTTAGCAGAGAGGGACTGTTAAACATTAAAAGAACGTAACACTTATCTGTGAAATACTGTTTTGACAAGAACAATAATGCCAGAGCTCCATAAATTTAACATTTATGAACGGACTGTTTGGAGAAACCCAAAAGAAATCTACGATCCTGTACTACCAGCTTCCGACAATAAAGTACGGGGTGGTCCTGTTATGATATCGTCTGTCAGACGGTAGTATTCAGATGGTAATATCATTACCATAAATGTCTGGATAACTTGGATTGAATATTTCGACATTCTCAACGAAGTAGTTCTTAATATAATGAGCATATTTCAGAATGATAACACTGGTCAACACGATTTTTCTGACAAAAGGTTTTAAAACAGATTCTTACTAAATTTTGGCTCCTGATTACGAATATGAACTCAGTTTTTGTCTATCACATCAGGATTTCAAGATATGTCATTTTTCAGTTTTTGATGAAAATTACTCATCTTATTCCTTTTACATTGACAAGTAAAGTATATAATGGAACTACTGGTTTCACGAATAAAAATGGTATATACATAGCTCAAAAAGTGATAGAGAAAATTTAGTACACCCTACATTTTTTATAGAAAAAATTTTTAATACAATCAAGTAAAAACAAAGATTACAAAGTTTATGTACAACTCCCATATTTTGCAAATCGGTGGTGTAGTGGTTAGTACAATGATATACCATATTTATATTATATATCGATAATATATATATATATATATATATATATATATATATATATATATATATATATATATATATAATATATATATATATATATATATATATATATATATATATATATATATATATATATATATATATATATATATATATATATATATATGTTTTCGAAAACCTTTGAGTAATTAATTTTATTTTTCGTTTTCTTCTTCTTCTTTCGTTTTTTAGTTTGAAAGAAGAAATTCAATATTTGAAGGCGAAGTGCAAACACGGGTTTGATTGACGTTTCATTCTGGAATTCGAACCAAACTTAATGGAAATATAAGAACGAAAATTTGTCGAAAATTTTTGGATTTTTTTTTTTTTTCTAAATAAATTTTTTTTTTTTTTTTTTTTTTTTTGAAAATGCAAATCAAAGAACTTTTAATGTTTAATCTTTTGAAATTATTCTGTAAAATGATTGGTAAAAAAAAAAAAGGATTTATTTTACTCTTTTTTTTCTCGAAATAAAAATTCATATAAATTTTTTTTCTCAAAATTTTGTGCTTTATTAATTTTTAATAATTTTAAGGGTCTGCTTCGGTTCCTAATAATAAACAGATTCAAATGGATGCAATTAAATTAAGAATTAAAAATAAATGAACATAAAAAAAAGAGAATGAAATGTTTTATTAAGTATGCCATGCCTTATGTTTGAAAAACACACATATATATATATATATATATATATATATATATATATATATATATATATATATATATATATATATATATATATATATATATATATATATATATATATATATATATATATATATATATATATATATATATATATATATATATATATATATATATATATATATATATATATATATATATATATATATATATATATATATATATATATATATATATATATATATATATATATATATATATATATATATATATATATATATATATATATATATATATATATATATATATATATATATATATATATATATATATATAATATATATATTATATATTATATATATATATATATATATATATATATATATATATATATATATATATATATATATATATATATATATATATATATATATATATATATATATATATATATATATATATATATATATATATATATATATATATATATATATATAATGGGACAATCTGAAAAATATTAAATTATCACTGGGGAACACTTATTTTATTGAATGATATCTCACACATAATTCTAGTGAATTTGAGCACTTTGAAAACCAATTTTAACTCGGTTTGAATCTATCAGGTCGTGATTCTTGTCAACAGCCTAATGGGGCATTTTCAAGATTTTCAAATTAAGGAAAAAAAAAAGCTTGTCAATTGCTAAAAATAGTTTCAAGTTACATGAATACAAACAGCTCAAACTAAAAAATAATTGCATAATAACGATAGAGATGAATTTCAATGCAGCAAAAAAAAAAAATTCTATAAGAGGTTCTAGCATATTTGCTAGCTGATGACAGGTCTCTTTTCAAGCATCCAGTATTAATCAGCTTTCAGATGGAATCCAACAACCCTTGGTGCCGTTCCTCCATAGTTTTGATATCTTGGTGAAATATTTTCCCTTGTCTGTCACTTACACCACGTAAATTATTTGTAAATTGGTCAAGATTGTTGTTTTAGAATGCATTTTTATACTCATATTGCAACCAAACTTTTCAGCCTCTTTATTAAATTTTTTTTTTAAAGATTTCTTCGTAGTTATCTGTAATTATCTGCCCTATAATTGCCTAAAAAGTTTTCAACCAAGTCCACGAATGAGAAAGTTGTGGTGGGTTAATTAAATTTATTGTCTCATATTAAGTGAAATTCGTGTTGGCAAGATTTGTTTGAAATAATGTTGTGCCTTTGTTCTGCTGTCCAATAAGCAAAGGAAGGTATTGAGAAAACTCTCCTTGTTGTCCTAGCAGAAAATTAATCATTTTTAAGGCAACACATATGCTAGACTCGTGCTTCGCATATTTGATGAAATTTAAAAAATAGACATAATACCACAATATTATAACAATAGGTAAAAATATATAGATATTAACCTAGTTACATAAATGTAACTGCAAAAAGTCTTTGGGAGTTATTGAGAAAATACCTTTTAATGAATACGATGGATGGAGTTCTTAGCAAAATCAGAATCTGTTTTAGAAAAACAGTGAAAATTCATGTTTATTGAACAAAAATTACTTATAATTCAGTGTTAAATCTAATGCAAGTCCGAATGTCAAATTCACTGTCAAATCTAATTCAATAAAGGAAAAATTTAAATTTGTTCCTTAGTGAATTATTTATCAATTTTATATTATTTTAAATAAATCTACGGTATTTACTACTAGTATTTCAATTCATTTTCTATCAAACCATTATTTCAGTTTAATTTATCTCATTTATCTTTTTTATTTAATTAATTTTTAAAAATAGTTGAACCTAATTAAGAGAATAAAAAATGTAGAGAGGATTAAGAATATTTCAATTTTTTAAAAATATTTTATAAATTTATTACATTTTAGCAACTATTGTAAATTGAAAAAAAAAAAACGATTGTTTTATTTTGTTCTATTCCCAACTTATATTATTTTAGTAATAGATCTATCAGTATATATATATATATATATATATATATATATATATATATATATATATATATATATATATATATATATATATATATATATATATATATATATATACAAGTATATACAGAATGAAAATGTCGTCTTATAAAGAAATTTTATTTCTTCAAAAATTGTCACTTTTGTGACGTACAGTTTTCTTCAATGGACGAAATTTCGTACATTGAAGTACGAAATTTCCTCCATTGAAGAAATTCAGTATGCGAAATTTACGCAAAAAGTTAAAACATATTTCTACGATTTATGATTTTATTTCATAATCTGAAATGATGAAGAGCGAGTTTGAATACGACAGTTAGAAAATGACTTTTTTTTCATTAATTGAACGAAAAAAAAACAAACTTCATTCTTAAAATGATGTAAAAATTCAATTTAACATGTGAAGATATTTTTTTTTTTTCGTTTTAACCGATATGGAGAAAATAAATTTCTATTGAAAATATGGCGATA
>SEYY01019991.1:72500-77500 GCA_009176605.1 Armadillidium nasatum
ATATATATATATATATATATATATATATATATATATATATATATATATATATATATATATATATATATATATATTATATATATATATATATATATATATATATATATATATATATATATATATATTATATATATAGTATATATAGTATAGTGTCACAGTGAATAAGTTGATAAGTCGAAAAATAGGTCAAAATTAGTTAAGTCCACTGTGATCATCTCCCAAACACTCTGTCCAATGTGAAGAAGTCTCTAACTCAGGGCTCTAATACTTTTCGAGTTATGAAGATGTGGATTTCTTGATATTTCGTAAAATAGTGCGTGTTCTCGGTTAAATCAACTTACTATACTTCAGAGTGGCATCAATCACGGGAACAACGGGACAAGTCGAATTGTTATTATTATTATTGTTTAAGTTTCATTTCTCTAATACCTAACTATCATGTAAGTAAACATAAGATACTAATAGAAAAAAAAACGAAAAGAATACTGTTATTATTATAAAAAATATGGTGAAGTAAGTGTGAGTAAGTATGATTAAATACCATACCATAATTAGGTAAGTAATGTGAATAATTTGGTATGTTCTGGTGAACAATCATGTAACTATAGGAAAATCGTCAAAAGGTTTCAGGAAATTAATTATTCTTCAAACCATTAAATAGAGAAACTCATTTGAGTCACATTTGATGTCAACCAAATTTATTTTTTTCAAAAACTGGATTTACACGAATAATTCAAAGATAAAAAAGTTCTACCCTGAAAAGTTGCGATTTTATACTTATCAACTTATCCTCTGTGTCAATATATATATAATATATATATATATATATATATATATATATATATATATATATATATATATATATATATATATATATATATATATATATATATATATATATATATATATATATATTCACGGTTGGGAGCTTGGGCCGGTTGTTAACGCTTTTACTGTTTAATCAAATTGGAAAATAATTGGTTTTTATCTCGCATAAATAATCAGAGGACCAGTTGGGAAAATATTACCAATGACCCTCTTCTACTTAGGATGAATTTTGCCTTCTATTATTGGAAACCATACCAAATTAAAAATACTTACGAATAGGACGTTAAATTCATTGTGACACGATAATTTGGGACTGAGAGTTTATATATATATATATATATATATATATATATATATATATATATATATATATTATATATATATATATATATATATATATATATATATATATATATATATAATATAATAAAGATTGTTTGGAAAGAGAAATAATGAAAACTTTCAAAGAAAGATCACAAGAAAAATTAAGGACAGAAAAAGGTTTGTGTTGTTTTCAAAGAAGATGTCATAGTTGTGTGGAATGTTGTGTCAAATAGAGAGATTCTTAACTCGTTTTTGAGGCATTAAAAACGACCATGTTTTCTCTGCCCCAATTTGAAATACGAGAAAGAACAAAGGTTAATTACTCCTTGAGGAACACCACCATTAAAGGATGAACGTTAGCCGTCTGGGATAGCTTTTGTAGGACGAAAAAAAAAGGAAATCAGAGAGAAGGATAGATTCCGAAAGAGGGAAGTTTTGAAATCAAAGTTTTGTGCCATACTCTATCGAAAGCTTTCAATCTCTAGCGCGACAGCAAAGATTCACCGAACTGCAGATTAGTGGAGGATCAAGAGTCAGAGAAACTCTTTTCAAAAGTCATACTGGCGATGGGAGACAAGATTAGAAGAATTGAGATGTTTCCAAATCTTCCTTTAAGGATAGATTCGAAAACTTTAGAAAGAACGAAAGTTAAAGAAATGGGAATGTAGCTGGAAAGTTAGGAGGGGTCTCCCTTCTTCCGCACAGAATGAGTGAGCTCACGTATCCAACAAGACGGAAAGATTGAAGTAAAGGACAGAGATGAAATAGCTTTAAAAGGCAAGGTGCAAGCTCAGAAACACAAGTTTTGAGAACCACAGGAGAGATTCCATCAGGATCGTGCGTCTTCTTAGTGTAAAACTCAGAGAGAGACGAAATGACGTCTTTAGAAGAAATTTCAATTTTAGGCATAAATTAGTTGGAGAGGGTTGAAGGAGTAGGAATAGCTCAGGAATCGTCTAAGGTTGAATTTGAAGCAAAAGTTTGAGCGAAGATTTCAGCTTTAGTAGAAGGTAAAGCGACAGTTGTGACGTCGGAAGATACTATAGAAGGGAAAGATGTTAAAAAAAAAATTTGAGGTGACATATTTGGCAAAATGCTAGAAAGTGCTTGAGGAAGAAGAACCAGAAAGCTTATAGATTTTACACGATTCCGGGATGAAATATTTTGGAGATTTTTTGGAGTTTGAAGACTACTGTAATCTTTGAATGCAGCATCCCTGCGACCAATAGCACGAGAACAAGATTTGTTAGCTTTAGAAGAAGTAAAAAAATATTGAATGTACGCCTCCATGCCAGAGAAAATCTCATCTGTTATGCTCTCAGCACATTGTGAGTGACCCCTCAAAAGGAAACAGTAATCATTCCATGGAAAATCAGAGAAGTACAACCGCAAGTCAGACCAGTTAGCGGCACCGAAATGCCAGAAACGTCTCCTCGCAGAAGGCGGGGGTCGTTCTTGGGAAAGACTTGAAAAGACAGAACAAGATACAGAGATAAGAAGGTGATCGAATGAACCCAGAGGAGGAAATAATTTAACACTTTAAGGTGAAGGATAAGAAGTTAAGGAAAGAACGCGTATGTTCGGTTCATAACGAAGATGGTCAGAGGTACGGGTGGGAAGTTGCACCAACTGCTCAAGGTTGTTCTGGAGAAAAGTCGCGGGCTAATTCACCTCCTTAATCATAAGAACTAGAAGAAAGCCAATGGCAGTGGTGAAAAAGGAGAGGAGGAAAGAACGCGTTCTATTTTGGAGTTAAGATAGACGAAGAATTTTTTATATTCTGTAGAGTTAGGAGATAAGATGATATAACAAATGAATTTAGTTATAAAGTTGGCAAGTGAGCTATAGTCATATATATATATATATATATATATATATATATATATATATATATATATATATATATATATATATATATATATATATATATATATATATATATATATATATATATATATATATATATATATATATAGTATATATATACGTATGTGTGTGTGTGTGTGTGTGTGTGTGTGTGTGTGTGTGTGTGTGTATGTTAATGATGAATTGGGTATTTTCATATCACATTTGTTTTCCAATGTCTATATTTTATTTGCATATTTTTTTTTTTTATTTTAACATTTGTATTCTCTTTCACACCTTTGGGCTTTAACTTTCATCTTCAACTGCAAGTGATTTGCTCTTTGCAATCTGTCCTTTTGAATTTTCGTAAAATATTCATGATATTCTTAAGATTTTTATTTAAATTATATGCAAGTACTATGATGTATCTCTAAGCTATTGAATATTATATATGCACAAATTACTGTAAATTGTAATATATATATATATATATATATATATATATATATATATATATATATATATATATATATATATATATATATATATATATATATCTATATATATATATATATATATATATATATATATATATATATATATAGATAGATATAGTATAGATAGATAGATAGATAGATAGATAGATAGATAGATAGATAGATAGATAGATAGATAGATAGATAGATAGATAGATATATAGATAGATAGATAGATAGAATTGTGTATAAACATGTTGGTAATTAATATAAATGAAGTTATAGTTAATGTGTTCGTGCCTATTAATCCTGCAATTTTTCTTTTTATTTTACCATGGCGTCTAAGTCTTAATTAAAGCAATAACGACAGCTGTTATTTCTTACGATAATTGTAAAAACGTTAATAAAAATACTACTAATAATAGTCATAATCCCAACAACAACTAAATAAAAAGAAACATAAGATACATCAATTTTAAACATGGTCCCATCATTTCAATCATAAATGAAACTATCCCCGAAATCTTTCATTTCCATTGGCTCGAATGAGATATATCAGTAATTGTTTTTCGGAGAGAAATAGCTCTTTAACAACGCATAATATCTGCATTTGAATCGAAGCACTCAAGCTTTTCTGCATTAAATACTCGAACGTTTTCTGCAGCGAAATTGGAGGAAAGAATGAGGAAGGAATAAATGGGAGAAGGTCAAATGATGCTGAAGGGCAATTGAACGTCAAGAAGTGAGACTCTTCAAATTCAATCGATCCTATTCGAATAGAATATTAATTTCTCCTTTTCTTTCAAAAACTTGCAGAACAGGCCTCAAGCACACATTCATACATGCACACTTATATATATATATATATATATATATATATATATATATATATATATATATATATATATATATATATATATATATATATATATATATATATATATATATTAGTGATAGAACGATTAATAATCATTATCATCATAATCAGCAAAATCGGCATATTTTTTTAAATTGTAATAGTCATCGCTATCGTTAATTTTCTGCCGATTAATATTTGCTTATAAATATCTCTTTACCCACCTTTTACTATTGAGTATGAAAGGATATTTAGTAGTGGGGGCCAAAGGTACCCCAAGACCAAATCTAATTACCCCAGAAACCAGATAAAAGATTGTTTCTGTATCGCAGTTTAAAAGCTCTGAATTTAAAGTATTAGAATTTTGCACGTCTCTCCATGTTCTCTTGCATTAAAATTTTTTAAAATCAATGTTCGAAGGTTCTATTATACTATATATTACAAATACTTGTATTTACACATTTGAAAAATGAATAAAGAAAAAAAAACAAATTTAATTCCTCCTTATTATAAAATTGTTAAATTTATTAATG
This sequence comes from Armadillidium nasatum, assembly GCA_009176605.1. Lineage (NCBI taxonomy): Eukaryota > Metazoa > Arthropoda > Malacostraca > Isopoda > Armadillidiidae > Armadillidium > Armadillidium nasatum. Next base: position 77,363 of record SEYY01019991.1, read on the forward strand.
GAAAAGTTTTAAATATACATTTTCAGTTTTATCGTCATCATCATCGTCTCATCACTAATATATATATATATATATATATATATATATATATATATATATATATATATATATATATATATATATATATATATATATATA
>SEYY01019991.1:82500-85000 GCA_009176605.1 Armadillidium nasatum
TATATATATATATATATATATATATATATATATATATATATATATATATATATATATATATATATATATATATATATATATATATATATATATATATATATATAATATATATATATATATATATATATATATATATATATATATATATATATATATGACTTTCCCTTCTCTTTGATTCTTGGTACTCTCTTCGACATTTTGGTGATTTTTTTGCTGCCGCGCTGGACATATTGAGAGCTTTCCATAGAGTCTGGCACAGAGCTTTGATTTCCAAACTTTTCTCTTTCGGAATCTATCCTACTTTCTGTGACCTTCTCTCTGATTTCCTTTTTGGTCGTTCTATAGCAGCTGTTGTAGATGGCCACCGTTCATTCTTTAAATCTACTAAAAGTGGTGTTTCTCAAGGTTCTGTCCTATCCCTAACAATTTTTCTACTTTTCATTAATGACCTTAATTCTGTTACTTCATCTCCTATTTACTCGTATGCTGATGGCTCCACCCTTCAGTACTCCTTTCAATTTGAAACAGGAAAGATCACATTACTTCTCTTCCTTAACAAGTTTCTAAGAGGTTAGGTTTTCTGAGACGCCTTCAGAATTTCTTCAATCCACCCCAGTTGCTTGATCTTTATAGGGGTGTTCTTCACCTTTGTATGCAGCACACGTCACACATCTGGGGTGATTCCATTCTTACAGCTCTTCTTGAAAAAGATGAGTCTGGGTCTTTCGTCTTATCAACTCTTCCGCTCTTACTAATTCTCTCCGGATTTCTTTTTTCCCATGGAATTGTTGAATCCCTCTCTCTATACTATCGCTATTACAATGGATACAATAGACACTGTTATTCTGAGCTCTCTAGTCGCATATCTCCTCCATTGAGAAGGAATCGTGCGACATGTATTTCTACACAGTCTCATCCTTCTCCTGCCCAACTCTCTAATAATCCCAGACTTAGCCGCTATGTTCAATTTTACATGTACTCCACTGGTTGAGTCCGGAACACACTTCCTTTATCTACTTTTCCAACTTCCTATGACTTATACATCTTCAAAGGCCGTGTATCGGGACTGGTTGGCCTTTACCTTTACTAGATTTCCAACTTTTTTCCTACCTCTGGTGGAAATTTCAGTAGGCCTCTGGCCTTTACTTCCCAGAGGTTAAACAAAAAAATTATATATATATATATATATATATATATATATATATATATATATATATATATATATATATATATATATATATATATATATATATATATATATATATATATATATATATATATATATATATATATATATATATATATCATTAAGCCGTTATTATCAAATAAAAGACAGAGCATATTAAAGTTTTCCCCATTTTTTCTGAAGAATGAAGTTTACTATTAATATTGCAGGAAAATGAAGCAATTCATATTTCATATTCTCCTCTCTTTTTTCACCCCTTTTTGCCTCTCCCTTTCAGCTCTCCACCCCTCCCTTCAGACTCTCCTTCCAAGGAAAAAATTAAAACATTATAAAATGAGATATAAAATAAAGTAGAAAGAAAGGTTAGTGAAATTAAAGTTTTTTGCGCAGGGTCGATGAACTTTTTGAGCTCCTCTTAACTTTCTCGAATATTTGAGAGAAAGATAAATCTTTAAAAATTAATAATAATAATAATAATAATAATAATAATAATAATAATAATAATAATAATAATAATAATATAATAATAATAATAATAATAATAATAATAATAATAATAATAATAATAATAATAATAATAATAATAATAATAATAATAATAATAATAATAATAATAATAATATAATAATAATAATAATAATAATAATAATAATTTAATAATAATAATAATAATAAATAATAATAATATAATATAATATATAATATATATATATATATATATATATATATATATATATATATATATATATATATATATATATATATATATATATATATATATATATATATATATATATATATATATATATATATATATATATATATATATATATATATATATATGAATGTGTGTGTGTTTCTTTAGAATGCAAATGCAAATCTCAGAAATAAAAGATATTTTCTTCCAAATCTGAAAGTTTATTGTGACAACAGCTATAAAAGATAAGGCAATGGAAGACCTTGATAAGTCCTGACGTAACGTAACGGACGTTGCAGAAACACTAATTTTAATTCATAATTTATGTACTTTTTTTTCCCAAAATAAATAGTTGCAACAAGTGATAATGTAAAAATAATAGGCATTATAAATTCTTTTATCTCTGGATATAAACGATCTCTCTCTCTCTCTCTCTCTCTCTCTCTCTCTCTTCTCTCTCTCTCTCTCTCTCTCTCTCTCTCTCTCTCTCTTTCTTTCTTTCTCTCTTTCTTTCTCTCTCTCTCTCTCTCTCTCTCTCTCTCTCTCTCTCTCTCTCTCTCTATATATATATATATATATATATATATATATATATATATATATATATATATATATAT